>JABASD010001397.1:0-41160 GCA_019776165.1 Pogonognathellus flavescens
AAAATCAAGTTGGAAAAATTGGAAAAGTTGCAAATTTTTCACCCTAATATATTTCATTGAAATATTTCACGGCCAACACAGCTGGGCAGACATAACATTCAAAGTGTTTTGATGTGGCTCAGAGAGTTACCAATCCTTGAAACACTGCGTCATGCAAATTATAATTACACGGACACGGAGAGTACTACATACTAAATACGTAAGGCTGTTACTGACGCGACTGACTTCTACCAGTGTCACTGTCAGAGATAATAGGAAACGTGAGACTATGTAAGAGCAAAGATACAGAGCAATTAAGAGTTTCACAGCTCTGTGGCGAGAAGCTAAGATTTCAACTTTGTATTCATGAGGAAAGTCGACAAAATGATAATTCTTACATATTAATACTGAACACGCGATAAACCAATTCAAACCTCTTGCATAGTAAAATTATATCTCAGCTTAGTTCTTAACACTACTGAAATTGAAACAGGGCATGTATATACTTATAATACAAGGTATAATGTAAAAACAAGCTCATGGTAAATTAAGTAGTAGGATCTAAAAGCCAAATCTTCGGGAAGATCACGTAAGAGATACATACAGATATAGTCATTAACGTACGCACAAAGCACAGTCAGCCTTATACCTGGTTTGACACACTAAATTAAAGAGGACTACATTATACGAAGTTCTTGTAAGAGACAATCTTCTTCTCTGACAATTGCAGTCAACAATCCTTGTAGTAAAGTACCACCAACCTTGACTTACAACTAAATACGACTTTGACGTTAACACAGGTTTATAGTACACTACAGTCCTACTTGTAGTGGTGGAAGTTCAAAGCAAGTGAGAGAATGAGAGAAGTACAGACAGGAGAGTGTCTGTGAGCCAAAGTAGACTTTTACAACTCACTTGAATATATAGTGGAAATAAAGCCCAGGGGAAAGTAAACGCAGAACTTTCGACTGCACACACAAAGAAGACCAACTACTTACTCCACGTTAACTTTCCGTTTTAAGCGAGAAGAAGACAAGGAAAAGTCAAGAGTGTTTGTATGTAAAGAGGATTGTGATTTTGTGAGTGAATGTGTTTTATGTTAATGCTGAACAACTACAGGAGATGTAATAATACGTACGAAAAGTCCTTTAAGTTCAGTCGAGCAGAGCGGAAGATGCTTTCAAGCAGACAAACCTCTATAATACGTCATTGTTTTTAAATTAATGAGGATGCGGATAGGTTGCTATTACACGTAAAAGACAAGACGCGAGCTGGGTAGTTATCCCACTTGATATTGTAGAAGTGAATGCTTGAGAGGAATTACAAACTCTTTGATACCATTGCGAATATTATGTAAAGTGGAGACTGGGGAGCTCACTACAACTTCAACAAAGAGAAATTCATTTTCTGTAATACTGTATTCTGACAGCTACCACAACGTAAAATGTACAATTCTGAAAATTAATTTAACTAACTACTACCAACATTTGTATCAATTAAAATGAACCTTATACTACTGGTTTACATGGGGTTACACGTATTGTAACTTGTCATACACACTAACTGGTTTAGTAATACATATAAGGTAATATCCCTAACCTAATAACATTTAATTGCACACTTGCCACTCAATATCTTCGCACCTAAAAAGCATTATATTTTGTTACGGATTATATAACACATGTATAATACTGTTGGTAACTGTTCTAAATGGATTTAGGGGTAGGTTTGTATTGTACTGATATTTTGAAGCACGGATCATTTAATTTCTTAGGGGAAAAGAAAACTTGTGCATGCAAGTACAGGTTATGAAAGAAAAAATCTCCTCAGACACCAGTATAGTTTGGCGAATTTCCAAGCTTACCAATTGAACTACAATATTACAGTCTGCAAACGACAGCCGCCTGATATCTCGCCAATTAACGAATAAAAAACTTCGTACAAAGCAAATCATATAAGCAAGACAATTCTGACGGCATGTCGTGCCAAAGGGACAACAATAGAATTCTAGCAGCACTGGATAACAACCACAGTAAAATAAAATGGCACATATTATTATTTTAACACAGTAAGCATTTTATATTCGTTATAATATATACGGACGTCCATTAAGTAAGTAAACCTTTTGTTATGTGCTTATTAAGCACATCAACAGCTTAATTTGTACAAAAAGAACAAACATGATAATACCTTCTTGAATGACTGCAATCAAAAACTGTTTTGCCATGTAGGAGCTGTTTTGTTTACTTTCATCGACATCGTCAAGAATTCCAAAAGAGATTTGAGACAAAATTTCATTTGCTCTGTTTTGTAAATCGATTAACAACGGAGTCTCCAGCGGATTACAGTATGACGCTATGAAAAGAGCTTCCATAAAATCGTACAACATTTGCGTGGTCATGGATTTTGTTTTCGAGTCATAAGAACTTGAACAAAAACAAAACGACACCAACTGCATAATAAAATGGTCAACTTGTGTCTTCCGTTGGACGCTATAGTAAAAGTAATAAGAAAATTCATATCAAAACTCATGAATAAGTTAAGATTAATAAAGCTGCAAGTTAACTGCTTGTCTTAATAGGAACATACACAAGAGGTTAAAGATACAAAGACAAGACACTTACTGCATTAAATACGAAGTGATTTCTTGAAGATGATATTTCTTGTCTAAAAGCCACAAGAGTTCCAAACATGGAAACTCAATCTACAAACACAATGTATAATACATATTATGTATTAAAGAAATGAAACATACAGCTAAATAACAATACAACGCGTCTGAGAATGTGACTCATAAACTCTCATAATCATAATTAAAGTTATTTACATTTATTACTGCAGTTGTGTTTCTGTTTTAGTATGCATGGAAAAAGATGACATAAGTTTTATTACCCCGTTTATGAAACATTCACGAAATTTTGCTTTGTCTACTTGGAACATAGTACAGGCTTCTACGGCAAAACGCAATAGATTGTGAATAGACGTTCGCAAGTCTTCGTGTGATAAAAGAATATTTTCCTTCCGGACAGACACCGCATCCATAATAACAACGTCATCAACCAAACGGGTATCATCTTCATCACTATCGTAAACATTATTTTGGCATCTAATTCCAACTTTACTAGAAGCAGTTTCTAATTTCTCCCGTAGTGTGTTGACAATAAAAATGGGAACGAAGCATTCACGGGTCATGTCTGGAATTTTGTTTCGCTCAGATTCCATCAGCAAATAGAAGTAAGTACTGTGTTCCAACTTTGACTGCTTCATTTCAGAATCTAATTAAAAGATAAGAATCTGAATAAAACATCTCTGATTTACAAATTTTACTTTACATTTGCATTTATGTACCTGCTTTGCTTTCCGAAGAGCCCCGGACAAGTGGGTGAATACAATAAACATTAAACAACACACTTAATCAGTTGTTGGTGAAAGTTACATCGCTCAATGACTGAAACCACCCTTCCTGGGTACTCTGAGACATTCACTGACTCTCCGATTATTCAGATATGATTTCCCAAATATCTCTGTGAAATTGAAAAATAATTTAGAAAGTTTATTATGACAATCAAACACAATTTCGTATTGTAAAACATTAATGAGTTTTTATGCAACCAAAACGAAACATTCAGTAACTATGTATATTAAACGGTTACTGGTTTGATGAAACACTACACGTACCGACGTACCCGCTTCTCAATAATAAGATCCTGAGAAAGTTTGTTTTCTCTGTACAATTCCGTTCACACACGGGATAACACATACTCCAGTGCCCGGAATATCAGTAAGCCAACTTTCCATGAAACAATTTCTATCCCGCTTGCCGCTTTCTCTTTCAAGATGCTGGAGCTCAAGTTTCGCGGTAAAAGACCAAGTCATCTGAGTTATTTGTAAAGGAATTTCTCCAACCTTTGAATCACGAGTTAAATAATATTCCCCGTCTTCAACCTTCGGGTTTGTGTTTGCGAAATTGCGAAGTGTAAATAATATAAAATACTAATCATTTAGTATTTTAGTTTTTGCCAAAATGTCGTATTTACAGACTGAGTTAATTTCGCATACGAGAAAAGTATGTAGCCTTTACAAAAGAGCTCTTCGAAATATTGAATCCTACTCCGTAGACAGGTAAAAACACTTTATTTATTCCATATAATTTTTACATCTGTTGGTTGTACTTTCAAAAATAAAGTTTAGTTTGGTCATGTTTTGTAAATGTATTTTGCTATTATTGTTTATATTATTACTAATGTATTTTATGTGCTAAAGTTAGAAAACATGATATTGATTGTAATTGGATTTACTTAACAATCTTTGCTGTATAATATGAATTAAATAAGTTGATAAGTTTTAGTCAGGTTAAAACAGTTCAGTTTTTATTAAAAAATTAACATTTTATTCGCCTTAGCCTTAAACAGTGTAATTAAAGTACAAAAATTAACAAAAGTATTGCGTTTACAAAGTGTAGACAACAGATAATTCATTCATTGTAATGTGTATTAAGCTGTACAATGTTTTTAACAATTTTTATTAGGTATGTATTTTCACATGCAAGTCATGTTAAGCTTATAAAATAAAATGGCAAATGAGTTTTTATTAGCATTTATTAGTTTTAATGTTAGCTAACTGAGTAGTGAATTGTCAACTATATTGAAATGGACATTCAAGTTATCGTAATTTTTGTACATGGAGAATATATACATTTCTACCAAACACATTTTTTATGTGTGTTAATATGGTGTTTGTTAGTAAGTGGATTAATATGTAGGTATGTTCATGTTCGCATAAAATATGTGTAGACTATTTTTAGGTGTGTATTTACATATTAAGCTGACCAAAATTGGTCACTATACATGGGTCAAGCCGTTAGAACATTTATCGTGTCATTAACTCTTTGCATTTAATCATGCTTTTAAAAGCATTGAATATTGTCAGAGTATTTATGTGTTTTATTATGTACATGGCATGCAAAGCTAAGTAATATTTTGGTAGTTAATTACATGGTAAAAAAGATGATATGGTGGTACCAAGTGGTACTAATAAACAGGTGTACCTATTCGTACCGTGTATACGTGCTTTATACCAAGGTGTAAAGTCTTTTCATGATTGAACACTATTCTAAAAAGCATTTTTATTGCTATATAGGAAAATCATTTTTATTGCTTTACCCCTGTTAGGGTAGCAAATGAAATAACTTCTAATACACTGGCAACAGTCCTATTTTCCGTTTTAGCCTTGTCAATAGACTCCTATCTTCTTTGGGTATTGGTTGATTATATGAACTTTGCCATATACTTCTCTTTTTAATAACTTTTAACCCTGTCCCTGTATTATTTCCGTCATCTCCTCTATAGCTTCCGCCTCCATAGCCACCACCACCATGTCCTCCCCCATGGCCTGTATTTACAACAATGATGTCATATCCTCCTTTTCCACCTTTCTTACCTCCTTTTTTACCTCCTCCTCCATCATCATCTCCTATTACATAAACTCCAGTTCCATGACCCCCTCCACCCCCTCCATACGAGCCTCCTCCTCCCCCACCTCCATATCCACCTCCCCCACCTCCATATCCACCTCCGCCTCCTCCGTGTCCTGTCTGAATAACTGTAATATCGTCTCCACCCCCTCCTCCACCTTTCTTACCTCCTTTCTTACCACCACCACCGCCTCCATAATCATCACCTCCTATTACATAAACTCCAGCTCCTTG
This sequence comes from Pogonognathellus flavescens, assembly GCA_019776165.1. NCBI lineage: Eukaryota > Metazoa > Arthropoda > Collembola > Entomobryomorpha > Tomoceridae > Pogonognathellus > Pogonognathellus flavescens. Next base: position 5,687 of record JABASD010001397.1, read on the forward strand.
GCCTCCTCCACCCCCTCCATACGAACCTCCTCCACCTCCATATCCACCTCCACCTCCTCCATTTCCTGCCTGAATAACTGTGACACCGTCGTCATCCCCATATCCACCGCCTCCACCATATCCAGAATCACCACCAGAGCTATATACAGTTGTTCCGACGCTACCCGCCCCACCCGCTCCTCCACCACCATAACCTCCTCCTCCTCCACCATACCCGCCTCCGCCTCCATGTCCGGTGTTTATAGCAATGATTTCATCACTATCTCCTTGTTGATATCCTTTCTTCAAACCTTTCATCATTCCTTTGATTTTCCCTTTCATGTATTTTAAGTATCCTTTCATTGATCCCACCATTCCTTCGTCATCGCCGTCATCCACAACAATAATTGAGCTACCGCCACCCGATCCATGACCACCGGAAGAACCATACCCGCCCGATCCACCTGCCGACCCATAGCCTCCTTTTCCACCCGCTGAACCTTGCCCACCTTTACCACCAGCAGAACCATAACCGCCCGCCCCACCATACCCTCCTCCATGCCCACCGCCTCCGTGCCCACCGCCTCCGTGCCCACCGCCTCCATACCCACCGCCTCCATATCCTCCTCCTCCATGCCCGCCTCCTCCATGTCCATAGCCTCCCGATCCTCCATGTCCATATTTTCCTGAGCTGTATTTCTTTTCACTGTGTAAAATAGCTTTTTTCCCTCCACTGGAACTGTAACCGCTGTGGGAGCTATAGCCTCCTCCTCCGGAATATGAATTGTGACCACAGCACCCTTCACCATATTGACCATATCCATTATGACCGTATCCGTTCCCTTTTTCCCCATCCCCATAATGCTCGTTGTTACCATGCCCGTAGCCTTTTTTAGAATTAGAGGCGTACTTTTGATATTTCTTGTACTCATGCATGTATTTCTTTTTGTAACCATCATTGTTTGCGTGATGCTGACCATAGTGATCGTCATACCCAGAATGATGCTGGTAATCTGGCTGATAATACTCTGGCTGGTGGTACATGCCATGGCCTGGCTGATGATAAATGTCATGACCGTTACCATAATAATCCTGATAACCCTGCTCGTAATTATGATTGCGATGATGATTTATATCTCCCCCTTGTTTCTCTCCTTTATCATGACTTTCACCGTTTGCTTTAGTATTTACAGGTTCGTGTGCATGAGCCTTTTGATCAATTTTATTATGACTTATATCTCCTTTCTTACTATTTGTATGATGTTTTTCTAAATCCTCGTTTTCTCCACGATCATATTCACTACTACCTTTTTTATTGTGCTGACTCTGACTGTTTTGATGATTTCCGGCCGAACCTTTTGCTATGGCTGAGTTCAGAGGTTCACCTTTAATAGCATGCTTTTTCCCTTTATTGTGACTATTTGTGTGAGTATTAGTATCGTGTTCGTATGTAATGTGTTTGTTATCATCGTCATTGTGATGATCGTCTTCATCATCGAAATTTAAATACGTAGCACTAAATCTTTCACCCTTTGTAACGTGGTGCACTTCATTTATCCCATTATATTTTTGTCCCTTATTGTACGAATTTGCATGTGTGCCCTTATTATGTGTTCCCCCTTTGTAATTATTACCATATCCTCCAGAGTCGTATCCACCTCCTCCTTTGTGACCACCCCCTCCTCCATGACCTCCTCCTCCGTGGCCTCCTCCGTGACCTCCTCCGCCATGACCTCCTCCGCCATGACCTCCTCCTCCTCCGTGCCCAACGTGTGGCGGTGGCTCACAGTTGCTTGTTAGGAACAGAGAAATTATTAAGGCGAATGATGATAAATGCCTTAGATCCATATTTTATTTCCTATAATATTTAAACAGGCCAATACAAGTAAAAACTAAATCTCAGTATGCAAACAAAAACAAAACTTCAATTTTCCTTAGTTGTCTTACAGTAATTGAAATGTTTATAATTTTTCCAAGTTAGTTTCTTGAGTATTTAGTGCACTGATGCAAATTGTCCAAATTCTAAGGTGCACATTGCACAACAGCACTAGGAAAAAAATGGCGTACAGACACAGTACACCTTCTTACACACTTATTGATAAGTTTGTTTTAGAACAGCACTCTGCAATCGACTGAAATGAAGATTTTATAAAGTTGTGGGTTTTATAGTGTATTTTTTTGTTGGGGATGCAAAAGTCAAGGTATTTAGCTGTTTACGTTCATTTGTATTAAAAAGGGAAAGCTCATGTTGCTTCTCACGTTAATTTCATTGTTTTCGATTTAAATTCACTTTCGATCTTTTAGGGCTAAAACGATCAGATTCCGTAAATGCATTTTATTTAGCAAGTCTTCAGACATGCAAATATTGTATCTAGGTAGCTTATAGCTATACCCAAAGTCTCATATGTAAATTTTGTAAATCTTTATGGTAGGTCTCTACCAAATGATCTTTAGGGATTGGAGACCTTTCTATCCTTCGTTTCCAAAAACGTGCATGATCTTCCTTGTCTTGTCCCACAATAACTCACATTGCATTGCAACATAATATAAAGCAAATACCTACACGTATAGAAACCCTTTTTTAAGTTTGCATTGACTTTGAATCTTCTTACAACTTTTTATTACGAGATGAGAAAATGACAATCCAAGTTTTTCACGAGAAAAGTTATTTAGAGCAATTATCACGCAATTGTATTATTGTGTACAGTATATCGACATGTTATAATAAGTACAAAGTCTGCAAAGAAAAGCAAAAACGTGTAAAGCTTATTTTCGTATGTACTGTGTACGTATTTGATTAGAAATTGAATGCGGAGATGGAACGCAAATCTCTTCACATAATATTTGCAAATTTGCGAAGTTAAAGGTATTGAAATTACGTGCTTTAGAGTGTGGAAGATGAATTGCATTTATTTCAGTTGAGTTTGTCGAGTGATTTGTAAGGAAAATCGAAATCGGAAAATTTAGATACTGACAATCGAGTAATGCAATAAAGGACCACATGTAGGGTTCTTTTCTACTAGAGTAATTGTCCTTTTGAGGGATAAAGTTTCATTGTTAAACAGAAGGTGATTGCACCTTTAAGTATCCGTGAACTTGCAGTAGCAGTCTCTTGCGTGAGTGACTCACATTTTAATTGTACTAGGACATAACATTCTGCTTGAGTATAAACTAAACTAAGATACTTACATTAGTACATGCTAAAATTTAGTTGAGATAGAGCTATTGGAGCGTTTACCGTAATACTAATGCAAATAAAATTGCATTGTGGATTGTAAACTGTAAAGTCACAGTCGTGAACAACAATGTGAATGAATGAATGAAACAGACACCAGTTACCACCAGATAGTCTACTTAAATATCGTTAGTACCTTTATCATTCTCTGTATTTTCATCCATTCTGCTCAGACAGCAGTGTACCAAATGAGGATGACAGTGCATATTTTCGACAGTAAGATAAATGACACCGAATGAGATTAAATTCCAACACGTCCTCCTCTTCGTATTTACTATACCATTTACCTACTTCCATCTGTTTATATACAGAATAGTCCTCGTCGTGTCGTGTGTGAAAGCTATTTTCCTATTAAATGTATTCTAAGGACACAATTTCTCATCCGATTCCAATTCCAATCGAAATACTAATAATTTAATGGTATCCCTTTAATCTTCATTGTTCATTCAATCAGTGACATGCAATATAGTTTCTTGGCAGACTGAAAATTTTTCCCATTTTATTAGAATATTTACATTTTTGATAATTTTTAATGTAATACCATAGTTTTTCAATCTCCCGCCAGGGATCCACTTGCTATGGTAATACATAGAGATACAACATATATACAACATATATACAACATATCATAACTTTCATAACCTTAGTTGCTGTTTTTGTTTTGACTTCAATAAGTTAAGAAATGATTGACCTTTAGCATTAATGTCAAAACCTGTACTCGGTAATTTGTGAGAAGTTAATTTGTTGGCTTGTGTAATTCCTAAAGCAAAGAAATGTCGAGTAATTTCTAAAAGTAATTGTACATTTGAATGTAAAGCATAATGGAATTATTATATAGACATCGTGTACCACGTTAGTTTAGTTGTAAAAGGAAAAGAATGGCAATGCCAATGAGATTGTGTTAGCCGTCTGATGCTTTTGAGTATTATCAAGAGGGAATGCATTTAGTGGTAGTAGTAGTGGATGAAGGCAATTTGCCTTTAAGATCTTCAAGTATTCTATTATCCTCAAGTCAGTAATGAATGGATAAAAAGACTTTCACTGACGACTACAGATCTTTAGAAACCTTATTCTGTTACTTGCTTTTCATCAGTTTGCTTTGAGAGTAGTGTGATTGTGAATTTATGTCTTTCGTTTCTTTGCTCTGCTGCATTTTAAGTAAAAAGTACTACACCACTGCCTATAGTGCCTACCTTAACTAAAAATGCTTTGCTATACACTTCAGCATAATGTACCATCATATAATATACCTACAGTCTTCTAGTAGTCAAGTTATTAGTAATTCCACCTTCAAGTAGACATATTATTATTACAGCTAGGATTCTTACCCTGTAAAAAAGTAATGCACTACAGTTATGTACCCGATGTACCCCTTTACGCTCCACCGTTTCATTTTCTATGTAAAACGTGTTCTGACGGAAATAACTTTTCCAGACTGGTAGTAAATCTATAGTAGCCTCGTTTAGTCCTTAAGTCTATAAATACTATCGCCATTAAAGGCCATAATAATATTCCAGCTTAAGTTACTACTCCTCATGGAATTTGAATAGATAGTGCAATCGCAACAGATACTTAAAGAAAAGTGGCATTCCAAAATAAGCGTCATAATATACTTAGCTAAATGGCAGTAGATTATAATGCTAAAGACGCTTCTTGCTGCGGGTTGATTACTTATATGTCAATCAGCGTCTGAGTGTCCGTGAAAGTCCCGTGGGGATGATGTCGATAAAAACGTTTCTCTATATGATTTATGTAAGTTGAGAACGCCTGAAAAAGAAGGACTGTGCATTTTTCTCAATATTATAACGACGTATTTATATTGACATTTCAGAGGTGGAAATTATTGATAGCTTAGCTAGGTGCTTACAGTATTTCATGTACATAATGAGTACACATAGCAGTAGAAGTAGACGTTTGATAAGTTGGTACATTCGTAGTGCATTCATTTATAGTAATGTGCGGTTTCCGACAAGTATCACATTATCAGTAATAGAAATAAGTATGTAATACTATTTATGCAAATACCTTTGCGAAGCTCTTTATGCGGAAGATTAATGTTAGATATATGCGTTGCACGGTTGCACGTTCATGTCCATGCATCTTTAGTTGATGCTGATGCATGATGGAGTGTGCTAGTGGCTGTAAAAGGTCTCTAGGCTTCGGGATGAGATGAGAAAATGTAAAATATTGACTGGTGGATTCTCCAGACTACATTTTACTACTTTGACGTGGTTCTGTATGACAGTAGATAATAAAGGAAAGTGTATACACAAAATAGACACAGAAATCACAAATTGAATCTTTTGTGCAGGAGATAGAAAATAAGAATTTTGCCAGCGGTGAAAATAATTTGATGCGGAATGAATGAAAAACAGTAGAAACTAGTTATTGGTTAAATTATCACTATACGTAGTGGGATGTGGACAGAGCAACTACTTTTACAATGTGGCAATCTCCTACCTAATTTTTGTTCGTAGTGTTTTTCTACTAACTTCCCACGCACACATTCCTCATCTTTACGAACAAGTTTTAGTCTTAATGTTATTTTATAACATTTAATGTGATTAGTACGATACAATGAATGATTCATACCTGGACAATAAAGTTATTATCTCTTCAAAGCACAGAAATGAATGATGAATTGTAATTCAACCCTCGTTGGATGACTATGACTATAGTGAGTTTAGTGAGTCTTTTTGAATCGTCACTCGAGGGTAAATTTTGTGAAAAGAAAAAATGCTTTATTGGAACCATGCAATGAGCATGATAAGGGTTGATGTATGTACAAAGTATCAATTTATCAGTGCCATAGTGCTATTTGTTAAACGCAGTTTTTTATTACAACTCAGTAGCCTTAAAATTAAAGCGGCTGAAGAAACCTTACGTACCTTCTATCAAGCCTAATTTTTAAAAGCAATGTTGAATGAGTAGACACGTAATAAAATGAGCCAGTTGAATGATTCAGATCCAGAAAGTAGAAGCGTGTCGTCCGTGTCATCTTCATGATGCATCTGATGCAATTTATCTCATAATTGAAAGCTCAGGTACTGTGGAACTGAAGCTATGGAATATTTTCAAGACGATTTCATGTTATGATACGAAATCAAGTTATCGATCATTCTTAACTTGAGTCATGCATCACAAGTTAAAAATAAATTGAAGTTGTAGGTAGAAATGCAGTACTTATAAGAATTGGGCATACGTTTACGACACAGTGTATAGCTCTAAGGGTAATAAAAGTAAGGCATTTCAGAATCTTCAAGTTACTCATAGTTATTGTGGTTCGGAAAAATTCAATGAGACGCATCGGAAAAGCCCAGTTGTCCACTTACAGATATAAAAATCCTATGGAATTTCGTAATGAAATTGTAAATTCTTAGAATTCTACCTTCATTGATTGTATGTATATTTATGTGAGATGCGAATGGCGAATATGTGATATGCCTGTGTGTGTCTACTATGTACCTACCTACTGCCTTTATGACGAACACGTAATGTTAAATGAAAGCAATCATTGTGAGGTTATACTATGGAAATATACAATATCAATTATATCTGGTAAAATGTAAACCGGATAAAGATGACCGGAAAAAAATTATATAAGGCCGCAACAGAGACTTTGGCCTGCTATATTATTATGTAAAGTAAATAGTTGATATTGATGCAATTCGCAATAATAACTTGCCAGCAATCCTATGATAGAGACATTAAATACCTCAGAGTCACAGAGTCTAGGAACTATCTTGGAATTTATTGCTTTACAGATATGAAATGTTAAAATTTGCAAGATAAGTTTACGTTTGTATGCATTTAGAATCAAACTTTCAGAAATTACAATTACATTTTATTCATGTTATAAAATGTGTATTATGATTGCCATACGTAACCTAGCCATGCAAGTACTAATATAACTTGTAAATGGTCGGCATTGATAACTAAAGCTTGAATACACCCGAATTTGCTGAAGGGTTTGATGTTATTACCTCATTGACAGATTGACAACTACGTTTTTTTCATTTTTACAGACACCAATACCGTTTTGCAGCTACCTTGATGAGAAGCCGTTTTGACGAGAGTAGTAAAGAACTGGATATGCGGAAAGCAAAGGAGTTGCTAATCAACGGAGAGGAAGAACTTTTCAGAAATATGCACTATCAACCCTTGAAGTGTAAGAGTCATTTTTTAAGTCCTTATTTAACTTTTTCATGTTCAGTTAATGCGAAATGTTTTCCATGCTTGGTATAGTGACAATTCACACATTACCTTAGTAGTACGCAACATGCATATTCATTGACAGAATATTAAGTGATTATCATTGATATGATATCAAAACAACCCCTCCCCAGCCAACATTACTAACATTACGTTAAGTGTTCAGTTACTTCCTTCTTTGAAATTTTCCCATTGGTCACGGGCATCACCTGCAAAAAGTTGTGTCACATGCATATATATGTATAAGTCTCCGCGAACTGTATGTTTCTCAATTCAAATTTTCAACTCTTAGCAATACAAATAATCCTGAAATTGTGAATGACCTATAATATGTAATAGAGTATACCAGTAGAAAAAATTATTTAAAAATTCTCATAGGTTGTGAATATGTAAAATTACTATTAATTTGTAATGTAATGAAGAATATAAAACAGCGAGAATCTTCATTTGGTGAAGTGAATGGTGAAGTGAATGGTGAAGTCAGTTGAGTCTGGAGAGACGAGGTAGCGTATAGCGAAGATCTGTTTTAGGTTGAATGAGTGTACGTACAGTAATTGTGTACTGGCGACTCTTCAATAAATATTTTAGTGGTTGACTGATTGTGAGTAACTTGGTCTTGCAAATCCTCATTATTAAATTAACTAGAAAACTTGGAGTTAGCCAAATTGCTGCGTCATTTCTGAAGAAAACCAACTTATACCAAGTCACAATCAAACTGCAAACTACATACATATTGCGAAACAAGCACACTTTCTTTTATATTCTTCCATGCATTGTGTAATTGTATACTTACGCAGCTAACGAGTAAACATACCACACAGAATTCATTTGATTAAATCGTATTAGTTTCATGTTTGTGTCACGGATAGCTGCATGTTTATAAATACCAAATGAGTAAACATAAGCACCTCTAATCTCTTCTGTACATATTATGTGACTATAATTTGACTGGGCGTTTAATAAATAATGACGATGGAAAATGAAATGGAAAAGTAAACTAAAATAGCAATAGCATGCCTGTGTATGTACATACACATATAGTAATATTAAATTGATGACTAGTACCATAAGGTACTGTTATTTCTGCAGTAATAAGTATTTAATAGAAATGTTGTGTGCCCGAATCTTTACAATGTAATTTACTTATTTGTAATGTGTAGCAAATTTTTGGTTGTATAGCTACTAGTCTGGCATAGTCGTATTCCACAAGCATGATATGTTTTGTATAGAAGGTGAGTGCCTAGTGCCTACATATTAGATGTAATAATTGTATAATATCAAATACTGGAGTGTTATATGAACAACGTAAGTCTCGTTAGCGTTCCAAAGTATTAAAGGGCACTGGTTTGATTTCCCATGAGATTATTTTCGGATCTACGTTGTAGATCTGTGGCTAGACTGGCTACGACTGGTAAATGCAAGAAATAAAGAACTTTGAGATGAATGAATGAATATAACCAGCTTAAAATGCCTACACAAGTTAGTTAACGGATACAGTATAAAATAAAAGCAGGGAATTTCATCCTCACTAATCCCCAGAGTCTACTACTGACAGCCTCTACTAATTAAATTTGTTTTGAATCAAAAACGTGCACTTGCATCCAGCTTAGCTTTTACTTGTGGTGAAATTAACGTAACGAAGCAAGATGAGTGAAAATAGTCAAGAGCCACCACAGTTTTTACTGCAAGATTTCTCAGAGATTGACTTTTGACTTTACGACTTCTCGTTTTATCAGAAAAATATTTGTTTTGGTGAATTCCATGTACGGTAAAGGACAAGGGTCGTATATTTTCCATAGCTTTACTGTTTATCAATACTGCGTATTGTCTTTCACGTAGTTCCTTCTAAACCACTAGAGAATAAATAACTTTGGTAACTTAAAAAAACCAAAACTAAGCAATATTGTGCAGCAACCACTTCATTTTCTGTGCTACAAGAAGGATCTTTATTACTCCTGTAGGAATTTTCGGATAGAAAAGATTATCTCAGTCAGACATTTATATGCATGTGTGAGACCCTGAAACCACAGAGTTACTACTGCATGTAGTACGTATGTAGTATAGTTTGTAGACATGATGTAGACTTAAGACACTGAACTAATGTACTTATTTGTATTTCATATGTAACATACGTTAGTGAGACAGAGTGCTATACAGTATACAGTCATAGGCAATAAGTTGGTAAAAATGAATGAATATGGTTCATTTTCGATTAAGAATGTTGTTAAACAGCTCAGTAGGCATTTTAAAAATGGTATGCCTTATTAACTGCAGTTTGATTTGACATAGATAATTTATGTAGGCACTATACTGTACAAACTGACTCCAAAAATATTGAGTTAGCATTTACATAACATTGATAACAAAGTTAGTTTCTTTGTGGGACTATAATAGTTCATAGGCAACCTGGTATTTTTCCGTGAGCGTCAGGTTTTGTATCCAACTTTAGTTTGTTGCAAACACAAATGGATAGTAAAATCATGTATATGGATTGATGGATATGGACCAAATTATCTTTACTGTACAAGGCAACAAATAAGTACGATGTGGTAATTGCTTAAATTCACATTCGATACTTTCAATTAGAAAGGTGCGGACGAATTCAATTGTATCCCATAATGGCCCATGGGTTGCCGTTACAGATCCGAGTAATGCAGCATACATATACAGCCATGCCATGATTGAATCGATTGTTTATTTGGTCTATTATAATACCTTTGCGAATAATGTGAAAAATTCACTATTGATTTTCATTGAATTGCACTTAATTGAAATGCTCAAACTCCGAAGAAGTATAATGAACTCTGAACTGAAGTGCCTATATGCGAGGTTTAACACTTTGAAATCAATTGTTATTCTGTTAATCCTAGTTACATGAAAGTATGCAATAGATTATTTATGACTCCTAGACATTGTTGACACAGCACTGATACTTTTAAGCTATTTAATGTTTGAATGGATTACTACATATATTAATAACTATCATTTGTATTTATAGTTCCTACTTCGCCTGGTGGTGTGGCTTATGACCGTGAGACAATACCTCCAGACTGGGTTCTCGATTACTGGCACCCATTGGAGAAGGCCCAGTATCCCGATTATTTCGCTAGACGTGAACAACGCAAGAAAGAATACATAGCGTTGTGGGAGAAACAGTATGGCAAGCCAGACCCAGAGGAACATCATCACTAAAATGGATTCGTAAGGGGATCAATTGTAATTAAAATAAATACAAAATGTATGTATAGATGTTTATGTATAAAAAGCTGGTCCTTTCGCGTGACTATCTTGAATGTTGTAGTACACTTATATCAACTAATCATCCATTAAAAAATCAGATTAGAAACATGATGTGGATCGAATTTAATGCCAATAAAATTACTCCTGTTTTACATTATCATAATTGGATTTGAATTTTTAAAACTAGATTACAGTACACAGTACAAGATTACAATCGAAATTGTATAATATAAACACGTTGTTTTGCATAATATAATAATTAATCACTATAATATAGTACGCCATCAGTCGGCGAAATTAGTTTTTTGTTTTGATGAGGTCGGATGACGAAGTTTTGCATAAATGATAGTCGTAGAGTCTGAAAATTATGAATTAAAGATATAATGTCATTATTACAACTTTGGCATTACAATATTGTCATTTTGTCAGATATAGATTGCACCTACTGGATAATTGAAGTAGAATACCTCTCCAATGTTTGATTATTAACACTCATCTTAACTTGAATTTTGTACGAGTTGGTCTGGAAAATTGAAATATAAACAAGGTTATGGTCAATTAGTGTTTACAATTTCGGAAGATTTTTAGTTGCAATACAAAAGTACCATCAACAAAGAGTCGTCTGCATTTTCGGGGGGACCTGTTCTGTGCAAACTTGAACTTGAGCCAATTCCTTCTGAGCACGAAGTACTTTCTTGTATGCATGAGTGATGACCATCGTGACTTCATTATCGGTAAGAGTTCCTTTGCAATCCTCTCCAGGAATTAGTGAGTCAACTTCCGCCTGTATCAGGGAGTTTATTAGCAGACATTCAATTTTAAAACGAATTGACTTTGAGTTATAATACAAATAGTAAAACAAAAATGAAAATAATCAGAGGTTATAGAAACTATTAGTGAAAACCAGAATTAGAACCTTAAGATCTCGACGAAAAGATTCAACCAGGTTCCGATATTGTTCGACGAGCCGAGACTCTGCCTGTATACAGTCCATTTTACTCTTCGCATTGAGCAACTCTCTCTCAGCACATAAAAGTGTTTCCTCTGCTGTCACCAACAATGGGTTGCAATGCGTGTATTTACAGGCTTTTCCGTTTTCAATTACTTCTCGGAGACGGCATAATAATTCCCATGCACACTGTCCTTTCTGCAAGGCATCTTTAACCTATTCAGTAGATTATCAATTTCACATTAGTGATTCGTTAAAACGTTTCTTTCGTTGTATACTTTACTACAATCATTGTCATTTTCCAAGTCACCTTTTCACACCGCTTAACGGCAACATCGTAAACATCACACCAAACTTCTTCAAAACGCGGAGAATCGACACCATCCTCTTCAATAGCACAGTACGCTTTGTCCATAAATTGCTTAATAAGTTCAGATGCCTCACAAAAAGCCTGTAAAATATTAATTGTTAATACATAGTAAGCATAACGCATGTCTATTAGTGTACAAATTGTCGCAATAATAAGTAATTCATCTTTAAACCTTAAGTGCAGCCTCTGTATACTCCACCACTTTGGGTTTTACATCTTTGAGTGCTTTTTCTAACTCTGAATTTGCCTTCGCGATCATTTCCTCTTCCTTGTCCATTTTTCGAAGACACGCACTATCCTCACCTGCAAATAATTTTTGTAAAACAAATGAGATATTTTTCGATCAGCAATACTTGTTATTGAGCGAATGTCAATATGTCTGGTTTTCTTACACTTTTTATCTCCTCCAGCACAATCCGACTCAGCGCACTGTACTCTGCAATTATTTACCAGAATTCAATACGTTAGAAATGTTGTTTCATTTATTTGAAATCATCGTCACAAAATTTTGTGATTGCCATTTGACACGATATAATCAATATTAAAAGTACATTACACAATATTTAAACATGTTTAAAATTAATTAATTAATACATACAATTTCATTTTTGGAGTTATGTATATCATAGGAAGATTCTTACATAAAAGGATTGATGTGATTTTCTTTGTTAACAAAGAGATATGCGGTTCCAGCCATAGCAGCTCCGAACAATGCGTACATGCGGGATCGATGCCTGCAAAACAATTTGTATTAATTACTATCGTTAAGACGCATTATTGTTTCCTGAGGGTATTGTTTTCGAATCGGCTCGGAACTACTTTTTACCGTTTTACCCTTCACCCTATTGATTCATATTTTAAGATTGTATGAAACAGAACACAGAATGAAAGTCAATATTGATATACACAACCAGTCAACTAATACACTCCACTACATGACATTAAACATGAACGCAGAGGTAATTAATCAAGAATAATAAATATTGTCAAGTCAAGTGGCAACAACCAACTGTTCGGGTGAAGGGTAGGGATTCAAAATGGAGAAAAAAATTCAACTACAAATCTCACCCGTGCTCCCATGTTGTAAAACTAGCAACCGGACTCCAGTTAATCTTCCCGGAATTCCGGAAATAAGATAATCTTCTATAAAAAACTGACATTTTGACCAACAAGAAATAGCGTTTCGACTCTAGAGAAAATCGTGGCGTACTGAAGACAAACACTGACTTTGTAAATTACTTGTGATGATGAAAAATTCCTGTCATATATCTCTTATCACCGTGGTAAGAAATCCTTATAATTGAACAGGAAGAACAAAACCTTATTAAAATGAAATGAATTTAAAAATTAGGTGATTTTAAATTGATTTTAAATGACGGAATGCTTTGGCTGTCCCATGGTTACATCACAAACGGGTTTAGTGAGTCGAGATTTGAAAAAACGCAAATGGCGCCTTCAACACATTTTTGCTTTCACCAGCTGTCAATTTATTGCTTTCACGTCAACGACTTTCATTGCAGCTTTCACTATTCCTTATTCGTCGTTTCTTGCTGATTGGCTCCAGGAAAGAAAAATCAAAGGTGCATCTTCCAGAGACGGTATTTTTGAGAATTTATTCCGGTTTTCCAGATTTTTTTCATAATCTTGTCTTGCACTCCGGTTTAATAATTATAAAATATTAAAAATATCAAATGATAAAGATGCTGTTCAGGCTGTTCACTCATATGCAGTGATGATATTAAATTATGAATTGAGTCTCTTAATTAGGCTATTAGGCATTCATGTCTTTGTAATAAAATAGATTTCCCTCGTGCAAGTCAGTGATACATTTACATTTTACAATGGTTTATTAGTACAACAATTTCTACTAATAAACAAGTATAATTTCTGGACAATGCTGTTTTTATACATATAGGGAAAACAATTTAAGGATAGTGAATAAAAGTATCAAGTAACAATTTTTAGTCCATAATAATGGGGAATGTTGTAAATAATGAAAATAGCAATAGCACAGAGAAGAAATAATAATAATTAAACCCAAATAATGAATTCAGCAAGGGAAATAGCAAAATGTGTTAGTTTACACTTTTCTACTTAAATTGAATACGTAATATGTAATATTGAGTCGAAGTTGATTTTATCAGAAAACTTGCATTGCTAGACTTGTCCGTTATCCCCTTTAGTAGTAGTAAAAGACTGGCCTTTATTCAAGGTTCTAGCACTTCTTATGGTCAAAGAAAGGTGCTTTTTTATGTACACTGTAACGTAAGGCAGAGGGAAATTGACCCTGGGGAGCTTTCAAGATATTTGCCCAAACTGTTGATACGTAAACAGTGTAAACACGTTGTGACACAATCTGATAGTACAATTCAAAGTTTTTTTATTTCTGCCTGTTAGGATTATTTTGTAATTTTTACACACATTATTACTTCCTATATGGTGCACTCAATTTTTTGTAGCAACAAATGGCCATAAACACACCTGCAGAATAGAATATATTCGCAGTGAGTTAAATTAGATTTTATGCAAAATCAAAGTCCAAAAAGCTTCGGTCAAAATTTGTGCATGCTACAGCTTATTTATTAAAAATTATCATAGCGTACAAAAACTCAGACCAATCGCAATTCACCCGACTTCAAAATTGTTTTTTAACTTCTATTAGCCCGATTACCCCAACCTCTACGGTGCATATCTTTATACTCATCCATTTCCCTTTGACGGGCGATTACATCTGGATCGTCTAATTCTTCCAAAGCGTCCTTCTCTTCTCCGTTGTCTTCTCCATTGTCTGCGGTATTATCAATCGTATACGGCTTTGCGCCATGTGAATGCGATCCTCCAGCAGGCCAAACACCACTATCTACGCGTTGTTGGTAAAATTCTTCAACTGTCATGACAGGTAAAGCAGGATAGCCCAAACCAAATACTTTCTTTTGCTCGTCATTACGTGTAATGATAAAGGTAGCAGGTGTATTTTTTGGCCATGAACTTAAACTTTCAACTTTTTTACTATCACTTGAAGAAGCGGATTCATTCTTTCTGCTCTCTGCAAACTTAATTAGCTGTATTTCTTGCGTTATCATACTTAATTCATTTTCTGATTTATTCGCATCGCGACGAATTTTCGAAATATAAAGTTCTCGAACTACTTCATCATCAAGTTCTTCCCCTTTCTGTAAAGAACACATTATATGCCATTATATTTTAATGAATTGGTTCAATCGGTTTTCATTTTACATGCACAATAATTAATAATACACCAAAATGTAAAATACCTGTTGTCTATCAGTAATTGCTTCGATTTTGGACTCCAATTCCTTGGAATATTTAATTCTTCGAATTTTCTCATTGCGAAGCTCTTGTGCAGGTTTCGGCTTTGACTCACTTTTCTTTTCGGGATCTTCGTGCACTTCAGGCGCACTTGGAATAATTCCATAATCGAAACATCTTTGAAGAAAATCTTGAAAGTAAGTTAGACTTAGCTGACAAACTGTTTTTCTGTCTTCACTGGTATTGATTTGCCAAAGTGCTCCTAACATGTAAGGTATGAGAAGATATTTTAATTCTTCTGATGATATTTCTTCAACACTTTCATTGCTACTAAACATGCCGAGCATGGAAACAAGGCGAGTAACTTCTTCCAATCCTTTTATTGTTTTTGTAATACGTTCCTGGTAAAAATAATTTCATTTTTATGAGTACAACATAGCTTTTTACATCACAAGTGAATAATTGGTTTCAGTTACATTGTAATTGCAAATAATAAGCGCATTTGGAGAATCAATGAAGAACTGAAAATATTGAGCAATAAATAAGGGTTTGGAAAAGTAGATGTAATGATTTCATATGCAGTTCTTTATCTGCAATCTGCATTGATAATTTAGTAATGGACTGATCCTTCAGTCGATTACTAATAATTACTATTGGCTGTAGTTTTGAATTACTAATGTATACTGATAACTGGAATACCGGTAAATTCTGATTTGATTACCTGAGATTCTGAAGAATTAGTATCATCTGAAGAGTCAAAGATTCTAGCAAATTCTTGGCATAATTTGTCATAAGATGCAGCCAGAGTTGGTTCTTCTAATTCTGTGTGGTCCTCCATGTATCTAAAAAATGTACAATTAAATTTACAAACAAATTAATGTAAACTATTTAGTAATATATGATTTTCTGAATGTCCCCTGGGAAAACATCGTCTTACAATCTCAGCTACTCAGCTGTTTACCTTACGCACTTAACTTAAGCTCTACTGTTTAGGTGAACTCACATCCGATTGTAAAGCGATTTTTTCTCATGGGACATTCATTCATTTAGCAGTAATAAATACATAGAATAGAGCTAGTTTTATGAACGAACTAAAAAATTAAGATTTGAATAAAACTTACAGACAGATTTAAGAATAACAAGCTATCTTAAGCTAGAGTGTATTGTATCTTATTGCAACGAAAACGAAATGAAGAACAACAATATCCGGTTTTGAGTTTTCAACAAAAGTTTCAGATCTCGATTAATGTTATTTGCGTTTTTAAAATTCAGTCAGTCAATTCAAAAAAGTTTCAAGACAACGTTGTGTTGCAGAGAAATAATAATACTCATTGAAACGAGCGCCTTTGCAATGCTTTGACCAATCTTTTCGTGTGACAAATTTTGCGCCAACGATGTTTCACACTTGAAACCTTTTGCATGCAAAAAATATATAATATAAGGATATCAAAATCACAACACAACAATTTTTATTAAAACTGCTTTTGAAACATCATAATCTTTTCTGGATTTCGTAAGAAAAATGTATTAAATATTCTACGAGTACCAGTAAAATTAGTCTAATCTCAGTGTAAATATGGAATACACTCTTAGATTAGTAAACTCTATCCGATCATCGGTGAGAACGGTTTATAGGTGGCAAGACTCTTTTTTTCGTCCCCAAGGTATATTATATACTTTTGACTTTGTGTAAGTGTGGGAGAAGTTGGGGGGGGGGGGGAGGGGGGGGGGGGTGATAAAAGGATAATGTTGATTTATATTTACATGAAAGTGTTGATAATGTACTTGATGTTTGATGTGTTTATGTGCTATAGTGTGTAATTAACATTTTGTTTATGCAATATTTAAGGTTTCGAGCTAGAACCAGCATGTGTGGGACATTTCCCCTTCCCCCAAGTGGAACCATCACAAGAAGATGAAAAAGAGAAAGGGTTTTTGTGGGGTGTACCGAAAAAGAGACGAACAGTTGAGCGACGATTTCAAAGAAAATATGGGTGGAAAGAATTTGTTTGGAAGCCGTTTATCCCCAAGACTAACATCAGGGTGTGTGACACATGCGGAAATCACTACCAAGAAAAGCATCTGTGTCGTAAGGAAAATATAAAGATATAAGATACATTATATCACTAACATTATGGCTAATAATAGTACATCACAAGGAGATAATACTCTCAAATGAATCAAACTATTTCATAGTAATGTTTTGGGATATTTTAACTTGCCTCAGGTAACTGCTATGACCGAATAATCGCTGAAACCAATGTCATCCGTCAAGCTGCCGAAGCTAAATTGGGGCATTCTCCTGAAGACAAAAACATCATTGTACTGTATGAGAATGAGTTGAAAACTTCTGAAACCAAAGGTACTACTGAAAACGATTTAAATGATATAATTGTGGAAGTTGCAAAACCTAGACCGGCTTGGTTTAGTAAAAATTTAATGCAGAAAAGTACAGCTGGTGTAAACACTGACAGTACCGCTGTAACAACTGACAGTACTACTATTAAACCGTTAACTTAGTTTAATTTGTATAAATATCAGTTAAAAATGAAGCAGAATAGCTGCTAATTAATGTAGTGTACGAACTAATTGACTGTATGAAAAGATTTAACTTAAAAAGTACCATTTTGCAAAGTTTTCATTAGTTGTATGTAATCAGTCATAATATAAATGAACTCCGAAGAAGCAGAATTATTATCATTACCATCGTAAGAACAGATGCGATTTTGAGAATGAATTATAATTTTGTTTTCCAATATATTATGAACGTAGGTAATAATAATATGTTGTATACTGTAATGCATTATGGAATAAAACGTATTATTGCAATTTTTTATAGACATGAGCCAAGCACATTAAAGTAGTATGTTTATTGTGATTATGTGTATAAAGCTTTAAACGTGAAGATGAGGACTTATTGACTTATTAGTCATCGTTTATCAACATTATTTATTTATTAAATGTAAGCATGCACACATAATCACTATGATTTAATATTTGGGGAAGTTACTGAACTCTCATATCAGCCTCAATGCAGATTTCAACTCGCTCAGTCGGGACATCAGTGACTTTAATTTGAGCGACGACATTTTGCTATATACCACAAATTAATTCAGAAATTAATAATTAATAGATGATCAAACAAATATTGACGTAATTGGTAACTGTAACACTTACTCCTGACAAAGCATCGGAAATCCTGATAGTTTGTCTAAAAGTGTATGTTACTCCTCCCGTAAGACCTCCAATTAGTCCTTCCGATACAGGAATAGTTTGTCCTGAGAAATATAGTTTGCATTTACAAACAAATTAAAGAATCGTTTCATTTGCATTTAAAATATTTGAGAAGAATTACATGTCGCATTGGGAAGCAGAATGTAAATGATACATTTCTTGTGAATTTTTACATTTAAGTGGTAGTCAGGTAAAAAATAGGGCTATTTATTTGTAAAATCTCGGATAGTTGGAAGAACAAGGTCGCCGTACGTACCCGAGGAAAGTCTTGCAACAAGGACGAATTTAGCTGATGCGCTGTTTGCACTTGCGGTAAAATCTCCCTCTATGAGGTAATCTGTTGCTGGGATGATGGTACATGGTGGGCTACCGGTGCAACCAGTAATCCGTAACTGAAGGGGTTGGCCTGCACTGCCTGAAGTGATAAATGAACTTTATGCAATTAATTTGTAAGTGTACATCTGTATATTGTAATTATGTAACTCTTACCACAATCCACGACTGGGGTGACAATTCCTTTAGTTTCAATAGCTGCAGAAACAGCTACTAAGGCTACTATCATGAAAAAAATTACTACTTTCAACATTTTTACAGTAAGTTTTACTGAAATTCAGCTTGTAGACAGTTTTTCCAAACTTATAGTTGATTGGAAATGTAGCACTGTGTTACAAATGTACTTGCTCTTTATTTAAATTCGCATATATACACGTATTTATATAATCCTCGAAAGGATTATGGGGTTGTATTAGATTAGCTTAGCATTTATGTATCTTTGTGTCTAAATGTTGGCCACTGTCCGTTTTCATAATCTGAGTAGTATGTATACGTATACCAACTACTGTAATTCAAGGAAATAATACACTGGTATGGTGGTGGTGGTGATAATGTTATCCATGTCAAAATCGGCACAACTTTGTTTATACTAGTTTTTAAAGCTATAGATTTATGTTTCAAGATATCCCGATATCTGTTAAGCTTCTCCCTCTCGAGATTATATTATATTATTATGTTATTGCGTGTCTTCACCGTTGTTGCTGTAATATGCTACGTACATATCACTACTACTACACTACATAAAGTGCGACCTAATGACCTCATCGATGCCATTGTCTTGAATAATAAAAAAATACCATGGGCATTTTCAGATCATTATTTTTGTATGCATATGTAAATACATCTTTATTATACTTGTTTGTCGTAAATTATTTGTCGCATTGAATAATTTCATGCAATGATTCACCTCATTATTTTTGTATGTATGATTTGAGAATGAGGTGTCTTGAAAGAGTCAAAGTATGCATTTTATGCAAAAATCGATTATTTATGATCGAAAATGAAAAGGTTTGGTTTGGTAGATATAATTCAGTTCTCAAATTCAGAGGTTCGCTTAATTCTTCAGATGAATATATTACACACAAATTATTGTCGTATTTCTGACATTTTCGAAAATTAAAGGGAAATTAACTTTATTGGACGATCATGCCAGCTTGGACACAGATTTCTACACGCTGTGATAATACATCCATAATCCTGATTTGTGCTGTAACGGTTTGCTGTAAAATAAAATAAAATGTAATTTTAGATTTTATCACACGTTTTCCAGCAAGAATAAATGTCTCCGTCCGTAGAAAAGCAGAGTATAGTAGTCTACAAAACTACAAAACACTTACTCCGGACAATTGGCTGGAAACTCGGATAGTTTGACGTGCTGTGTATGTTACTCCCCCGGTAAGTGCTCCAAGCAATCCTTCGCTGACTGGAATCTCTTGTCCACCGGTTGTTCTTGCAATGAGTTCGAATTTGGCTTGATCGCTGTTCGCACTGGCAGTAAAGTCACCTTCGATCACATAATCATCTCCAGGTACAATGGTGCATGGTGGGGCTCCTTCGCAGTTGGAAATGCGAAGTTGGAGAGCTGTACCCGCTCCACCTGGAATTAAGTATGTCATATTAAATAGAAACCACGTCTAAGTTAAAGTAAACTATTTATGCAATTATGCTTCTTTGACAATAAATCATACCGCAGTTTGTGACTGGTGCAACGATTCCGGCTGCAGCAACAGCGAGTACCATGGAGAAAATTGCGATCTTCATCATTGTGGATGACTACCTGAGTTTGTGGCAAAATAATTTCAAAGTAAACTCAATAATGTGTTATAATGAAGCTGGCATGAAATTTTGTCCTTCTATTTATATGCTTGTTTGTATTCAATATTTGATAACTAACAATAAGCAGACTAGGCTTAATCAACATGGAAGGTTTAATAATATCAGTTTACGTAGTTGTTTCATCAATAAATCGTCATTACGTGGGGATGCGATGAGATTTGACAACATTTTTGGATTTAAAATGCATTCGTTGATTTGGTAGCCTAAGAGCAAATTAACATGGTCAACTTAAGCCTGAAAACCATGAAAGATTATTGAATTATCGTTTAATCTCAGTAGTAATATATCAGTTTGAAAAGGAAATAAAAACGTCCAGAAAGCTCAAATTCGTGAACGATCCATCTTTTCCATTCCATGTATTTTATAAAAGCTATAAATATATCCATTTTGTCATTATTAATCAATTTTGCATCCTTCAATGAATGTACGCATTCAGCATGCAGCAAATTACATCATAAACTGTAAATGTACACAAGACAGAAGACATGTATTATGCTTATGATTATGAAGAATTGGATAGTTACGCCATGTATATGTGCAACCAACGTTTACACAGTTTACAACCCCAGTTTCATAGAATAATTAAGCTGCTGAACATTGGACGGTAGGTACATTGCGTACATACATAATTGCAACTTGGAGTAATTTGCAACTTTATTGTAACATTACACTTAAAAAAAATATGTGACAAAGGTAATTTGCATGCCCTATGTTACATAAATATAAAAGCTGTACATGGTTGTCTTAAAATGGTTATTATTATTAGTTAACTGTTGTAATGAGAAATCCAACCAGCATCAGCTTTGATTTTGATACAAACGAGCTTAACGAGCATCATCACTTTTAACGCCAACGTGCGTGCTCTGCGTAGGTACCGAACCGATGTGAAATGTGAGACTTGTCGCGTCGAGTCGACGTGAAGTTGTTTGTGCGGATAGGGCAGTGTCACACTCACACCGAAAGTCTATGCATATGATAAAATGTAAATGGGTTTAATAGGTTAAGTTTCAGTGTATTTGTTTTAACGAAAAAAATATATCACAATTTAGGATCTGTGTGTATTTGAATATGTATTTTTTATCCTGTTTTCTTTGTTTCAATATTAGGGTTGACTATACTTCTAGCCTAGCGTAAAAACTAATTTCAGAACATGTCATATCATTTAACATTTCATTTAAATTCATCTAGCTTTGCAGTTCGTTGTAATTAACTTAACCCCCAAAATACATGCATCAGCAAGTAATTTATATTTTATTTTGAAGTATTATATGAAAAGGTATCGGGTTTGTTTGCTTGATCAGATTATTTTGTGTACTTCAGTTATAAAATAGTTATATGAAACAACTCATTTTTAATGTGCATAGAAAAGTAAAAGTCAAGAACAAGAACACATCAGTGTTTTAACAAAAGTCCATCACATGTCTTTATTAGCTTATTATTCCATTTTACAAAATTTTTATCTATTGACAAATTACTCAATTGATTGTGCTGTACAAATACTTTCAAATGCAAACATCAGATAAAAATTACTTTATTACAAACATTACAAACACCTGTATTACCTTCATAAACTGCAACAACATATTAACGATAAATCGATATGAACACGTGAACCATAACTACCAGCCAAAAAGATATTCGAAAGTCTTGTTAAGAAATGTAGGTTGGGATTCAGTTGGTATCGATCCATGAAAATTACTCTGACCATTATTTGCCAGTGCAGAAGCGTCATTCGGTTGTCCTAAGTATCTCATTCTCGATGAATTCGGGTGTCCACCCTCCGAATTATATGGAACAACTCCAATCATCAGTGTAGCATTTAATATTGTTCCATTTTTACTAAGAGCTCGCCGACTTTCTATTTTGGAAGCGTATTTTAGATGAATCCAGTTAGATCCAGGATTGGTTTTTTTCTCTTCGATAGATCCACATTCCGAAAAATGAGTTAAGATTAACGAGGTTGCTGCAGGGGGAAAGCCAAACACCGTTACCCAGTCTCCAGGTTGCTGCTTGGCACAATCCAATAACAATTCTTGCGTCAAAGGATCGGCTGTTTTCAAAACATTATCTTATTATTAACTCTGACATAAATAGATGCAATGATGCAAATGCATATTATATTTTTACATTAGTAAATTGATATGTGACGTTTTTCGTGTCGCAAAATAATCATGTCAACTCACCTGTAGCTGGAGACGACAAATTACCCAGCCCATGCTTCGGAGGTCCAGCAACAACCACTTTCGCTTCACTTGGAATTGCTGTGGGATAAGTTGGATTTTCACTTCGACTTGCGTTTAAAGCTTTCGAATCATTCTGCATATTATTCGTCATTTGCTTTAGAACATCTATCTCGGGATTATGAAAACTTCCTTGGAAATACGAAGGAAAGTAATTTTGAGATGGACTTTGTTGGTAAAAGGGAAACTGTTGAGTTTCAGATTGCAATTCCATGTCTTGTGCTTCCTGTAAAATTATATAAAATAATATATCTTAATTAACTGTTTAAACTTTATTGTTACATCTGTGTATGCCTAGTCAATAGTCAATTTCATACCTGGCTTTGGTAACTTCTATTTGTCATTTGAAAATGGCCAGACATATTGGAGAAGTTTCGACTGGCAGCCATAATTTCGACAAAACAAGAATCCTACTGCAGATAAATAACGAATGTTGAGAGATGATAGGTTTTAGAGTCCAGCTGGTATTTCCCTCTAAATCTTCTAAATCATATAAACAAATATATCAAAATTAATTAAACTTTCAATCATCAATTATAAAAACAATCATTTGACATTTTTTAAGCACGTCGTATATAAAATATATGAGAGTTTACGATTACATCTAGAAATAATGAATAAAAGACCTTGTTACCTGTAAATCGATACCCGAATTTTTGCAAACCAACAAACAGGTGACAGATGAACAGATGACTAAAGACAGGTTACAACCTACAAGTGTCAAGATAATGGAAAATGAAGTCTTTTATTACGTATTTCTTAATAGAGCATTGGAATGTTCGTTGATCGAACGAAAGACCAACGTCGACGACGTGATTATGGACAGACAGAGTACAACTTACCGTGACCTGGGACGAGAACGCGTCAATTCTCAAAAAGAATTTTGTGATGATTCACAATAAACTTTTGGAAACGGAAACTAAAGCAAATTAAATAACAAATTGACAAATACAGAATTTTGACACCATAAAACAATATACAACCTTGATTTTATGAAAAACGTGTAAACTTAAATAATACGTTATCTGTGATTTATGTATTATTTTAATTAGTTAATTGGTTTTGTGAATTTTCTGTGAACTTTGTGAACTGTGAAGTCGTACGATTAGGAAGAACGAACGTCGAGAAAAAAACTGAATGTTGAACAAACGAATGTGTCAGAGCAGTGTAGTGCGTAACAAGTTTGGCGCTATAAAGCAGTTTGTGGCAAAGTCTCGTGATTCTCTATTCTGTAAAGTTCCTTCACTCTGTCAGGCACGACGACTTTTATGCGGCAAATCGATTTCTTCTTTCACCACACCACATGTAAAGTGAAAGCAGTTAACATCCCGAAAAATTAATATTGTGCCTTTCTAGTGAAAGATTATTTCACCGTAATTAATTAAGAATGGAGAAAGCGGAAGAAGCAGTGCTTTTAAAAAGTGAAAGTCTTCCCGGTTACGAAACCGAGGTCAAAGGTTATGACTTTAACAATGGAATTGATTTTAATAAACTGTTGGAGAGGATGGCAACTACAGGATTTCAGGCGACGAATTTCTCTTTGGCTGCTGACGAAATTAATCGTATGATTAGTGCAAAAAAAGAAGAAACCGGATGTACAATCTTCCTAGGGTACACTTCGAATTTAGTGTCATCTGGATTACGAGAATCAATCAAGTTTCTGGTTCAACATAAACTAGTCGACTGCATCGTTACCACTGCTGGGGGAATAGAGGAGGATTTCATAAAGTGTCTCGGTTCTACTCTTGTCGGCGATTTCTCTTTAGCTGGAGCTTTTTTGCGGTCAAAAGGAATTAATCGAATCGGTAATTTACTTGTACCCAATGATAATTACTGCAAGTTTGAAGACTGGATTGTGCCGATTTTGGACGAAATGGTAGCTAAACAAAAGGAAGGTGTTCTGTGGTCCCCTTCAAAAATAGTGAAAGCTCTTGGAGAAAAAATCAACGACGAATCATCGATTTACTACTGGGCTTGGAAGAATGACATTCCAGTTTACAGTCCAGCTTTAACAGACGGATCTCTTGGTGATATGATGTTTTTTCATTCGTATAAAAATCCTGGACTTGTAGTGGATATTCTAAGTGATCTTCGGGAACTCAATACTTTAGCGATGAGATCAAAAAAGACTGGAATGATAATTCTTGGTGGAGGTCTTGTAAAACATCACATATGCAACGCTAATCTCATGAGGAACGGAAGTGACTATGCTGTATTTATAAATACTGGACAAGAATTTGACGGAAGCGACTCTGGTGCTAGACCTGACGAAGCCATATCTTGGGGGAAAATCCGGACTACGGCAACTCCAGTTAAACTGTACGCTGATGCTACAATAGTTTTTCCTCTTATTGTCGCAATGACCTTTGCTAAAGCTCATTTCAATAAACCACAAGAGTCTCAAGAGTGAGTAATTTTCTTGAAAATATAACTTGTACATGTATTTGGTAGATTTTTTTTCATTCATTATTGCTCGCCAACAATTATTGCATTATATTTGTAAAATACAGTTTTCTAAATAATTTATTGAATAGTTCATAAAGAATGTAGAGTGATAGTCTCTGTAGTGTGTAGGAGTGGAATATGCCCACTTT
The DNA here is from genome assembly GCA_019776165.1 of Pogonognathellus flavescens. Lineage (NCBI taxonomy): Eukaryota > Metazoa > Arthropoda > Collembola > Entomobryomorpha > Tomoceridae > Pogonognathellus > Pogonognathellus flavescens. Next base: position 31,179 of record JABASD010001397.1, read on the forward strand.
TTCATATAAAGGTAATTACTAATCTACTTGTACTTACGTATTAACAGTTTTAGATGTTAGAAATAAGTATCTACACCTTTACGATGTGATATTGAGTAAAGAACTGGTAATGTACTTCGCTGGTGGAAAAACCTCGCGATCCTGCGATCCAGGATACCGGGAAATTTTCGGCGAAGCCGAAAATTTCCTTGTTAAAACAGTGGCAAAAATTAAAATTTGCGAAAAACATACTCGCAAATTTTTGCCAATGTATTTTGTGACCAAAAAAATCGGGAAATTTTTCTAGGATAGCGGGAAAGAAAAAGTTTTTTCCAGCAGCGATGTACTTCTATACCTTGACAAATAGTTTAGTTAATGCTGCACATTTTTATCTTGTTTGAACGTTAAAACTTTAACTCTTTAACGCATAAAATATGTGAGAATTGTTGCAAATTATGTGTACTATGTAATGTAAAACTATGTAGTGTATAGTTGTATTACATTACAATAGCCGCAGTTTTGTAGTCATTGTTGCTATTGCATTGCATGCCATAATTCCTCAGATTAGAGATTGTTAGTTATCATGACCATATTAGTATTAGGGTGGCCGATATTTGGTAAAATGCAAAGTATTGACAAAGATTAATTAACCAGATCGTAGTGAATCAAAGAATGATTGGGTCTACATCCATTTATCCGTTACAAAGTAGAAACTTTTATTAGAGTTACAATTACAATGTAGGTAGTGTGATGAACAAATATTACATCTAAGTAATTCAGTGTACAAGTAACTGAAATTAAATAGCTACATAATACAAATCATAATGATTTTTCGTTTTTGTTCCCCACAGAGAAGAACTACTAATGGAATTAATATCAAATTTCTAGATGCAATAATAATGCAAAGGTTTTCCTTCGTAAACCATGTTAATAGGTAGTTATTTATACACCTATTGGCTTTCATAGAAAAGTGTGATCGCATAATATTAGCAATAGCAAAGCAAAATTTACTCAATCTAGATTTAGAAGATCAAAAATCAAATTATATCTTGTAGTGTAGTTTTCTTGAAGTTACATGGTGCATATAGAGACACAATATGTATATAGATATTTAACTTACCTTGCATTTATTGCCTTACCTATATTAGTTGGCTACGATGATGCGTAGGTGTAGTCTTAGTTTGGTAAATAAAGTAAATATATACGCTAGAGACTTTGATATAATAATACCTAACTGCAATTTGACCAACTATACAACTGAGATTTGTCTTCATCAAAAACAATTAATAAATGCAAAACTGCGATTAAGACTTTTTAAACGTTTTTGAATTTTTCTGGCATATTCATATACTTACGCTCTTACCTACTGCTACATTAGTGTCGTTCATTTCTGATTCATAGATAGGCATCCATGTAGATAGACATCCTCATCGTCATTGTCTCCATCTGGAATAGATGCTTATTTAAATATGGCATTTCGAGTGAAAATGCAAACATCAATAATATGAAAGCAAATAAATGCAGTTTCTCTCTGAAAATACACAACCGCATTGGGTATGCAGAAAAATAAGGAACCCGTGAAAGTTGATTCGGCTTCTTTATTTGCAGATGTGGATATGTAATGTGTACCTAACATCATACGAGAACTACGAGTATGATATTTAGTATCTCTTTTAAAATTGATTTTCATCTTTAAAATCGTATTTTACCGTATTCGCAGTTGGATTTGCAGAGTTCATGCTTAGAAGTATTTCTTTATGATCTTGTTTTGTTTATTTCGTATATTATGTGTATATAATAATATTACTATTATCTATACACGTATTTATTTTAGTTTATCATGATGATTTTATGGAATTGGAAGGCACAGAGTTTCTCATGATTCTCGAGTAACTAATCAATCATTAAAAGTTACCTTTTACAGGTTGATAACTACTTATAACTAATTCATAACTAGTTACACATAAGTGACATAACATTATATACAAAGTTATCATACATTATTTAACCAAAAACTAAGCAATGCCATAACCATGTCACAACTTTATTCTTCTGTTGTCTATTACCTACTATGCTATTAGGGATTCAACTATGCTATAGGTATACTGAAATACATTAACTTTAACATAAATAATTGTGCACATGTACATAGAACAAATATTTTCTCGAATAATTCACTAATAATCTCAAATCGCTCACCCTTTCTTATTCTGATGGATCATGTATCATGTATCTATATGTAACTTTTTACCACTGGCAACTGTAAGCAGTTTAGATCTCGTTAAGGACGTTAATGACTTTAAAGACACAGTTTCCGCAAGTTCAGGAACAAAAGTTTAATCATGAAGTTCTTATTTCAGTATAGACGTTCTTGTTTGCGTCGAGTGCATAAACCTTTGTATAACATTGAAAGAGGGATATCATTAAGACACACGCACTTGTTCGATATGCATCATTAAATCGTTCTCGGGAAACCGAGGTATTCTTACTCCGAAAGCAAAAGTGTACGTATAAATCGACAAACATGTTTGAATGATTACTTTTGTTTCTGTTTGGCGGAAATGAAAGTGTTACTTGTGTTCCACGTTGTTAACATCCCCACTAGACAAACTGTAATACATGATTGCATAACAAAGAGTTTATGGTGTAAAAAAGAGTTAACCATCTTGTTGCAAGTACTAATCTTATACGTATAACTGTGAAACACTATTGTTGCTTGTATAAATGGATATTTAACTTAACTAACACAATACAAGATCTATAGTAATACATTACATTACATATATTCAAGAAGTATAATAAATGCTCAGAGAAAATCCAAGTACGTAGATAAGAATCCGTTTCTACCATTATGTATGTATACCCAACATTGGTTACAAGAACAACACCTTACACGTGTTAGTTATTTACTGTTACTTGCTAGTCTACATTTTTAATACATGTAAATTACATAATATGATTAGTTCTTTCTGTCTGTACAATTCTTTGTAGCTTGAGCTACTTGTAAAAAGTTCATTTCTCTGTTTAAACACAATATGAGACGCATTTATACAAATAGTTTTCATACCTTAGCAATTATTCTAAGTATATGTAATACATTTATTATAGCAACTTCAGTTCCAATAACTAACACTATTAATTTACTCATCGGTTTAACTTTAATTGTTGCAATAATTAATTAGCAACCTATATGTTATAGGTAGTAGAGTTTCATCATAGTTGAATACAAACAGTAAATGTAATATTGTAAACATACTTTGGCATATATTATATAAAATTCATAATCCGCATTACAGACTATGAGTTTGCACCACAAGAAAACTTAAAACATGAAAACACCTTCGAATAAAGCAGATAAAGAACGTTACATTTATATACACATGACTTGCCTGTAAATACTATCAGTATAGTGCGTATATTCAATGATAATTATTACTAACAAATAGATAGGTACGCACAGTATAACAAATGCTATTAATACAAGTCTAAGTCGTAAGATCAATTTCATAATATAATTTACAATGGTTTGCAGCAGCAGTTTCATAGCTATGTACCCCAGAAGTACAAACTTATACCTTGCATATAAAAGTTAACGTCAGTCAAGTCAATTGATGACTCACATGTCTACGTAATTATATCCCTAGCTCAATAATGGAGATTAAAACACCTAAAATTGTACACAGTACATGATGCATACAAGTAGGAGGTATCTTTTTACATAACATTCTACTTACTAATAATAATACACTACTGTAATGTAATGCGTGTGTATATGTACATAGCAATTATAATTATTATACTCCATGTTGGTTCTACTAATACTACTTAGCTTATATACTTATACTATTAGGTATAATTTAACCTTGATATGAGACTATAATAATGTTCCTTCAGTTACATTAAATTGCTTTGATATAGTAATAGTATTATTGGGACTGAATACCACGGTGTAAATTCTAATAATATAATAGCTGACTTTTCATGCAACGCAAGAGCAGCCGGATTAGCTGATATCCTGTCCCATTTTTGACATCACATAATACGATACGACGTTAACAACGTTACATAAACCAAACCAGTTTACAAGTCAACTTAGCTGGCACATGACACCACAGGTTTACTATTCTTCTTTTCGTGGTGTGATGCAAAAGTGAAATTGACAGTAGGAGAAACACGGGAGATATGTCACGCAACCACGCCCAACCTCCCAATTTTGGCAGACAGGAAAGTATGAATGATGAAAACCAGCGGTTTCGGACAGCCATGTAAATCCAGTTCCTATACAAAAAATGTTAAAATGTAGAAAAAAACCTACAAAGTACACATGTTACTTTTACATACTTGTTCATTTCATTCACTTTGAAAAGGAAAGCATAGAAAGCATATATATAGCACACAAACCAATTCTCCATAATGTCAAAATAACATGAGATTGTCTGAACTGAATTCTTTCAACTCTGTGTAAGTATATAGTGAGAGAGAAGGTAAAAATGTGGGTAGTTCGGTCGGGTAGTGTTACTATTACCATCAACGAACTATTGAATACTCGTACTATAGCTACAACTATACATTTGAAAATATTTTAGCTACATTCTAATAAAATATAACGTTACAAACATGTTCATACAACTATGGATATCCATAAATGCACTCATAATGATAGAATGAGATAGGAGAAGAACGGTATTAAATTATTCATTGGGAAAACCTGAGGAACTAAAAAAAAGTTGCCGTAGTATAGAACTGCTCTGAAGAACTACACAGAGAACGAGAGTTCATAGGTTTTTAAATATTTAAAGGTACACATTTGTGAATAGTCTGGTGAATACGGATGTCGGATGAACTGCGTATTAGCATTCTATGCGAATGAGGTATATTCTACAGTGTTTTTGTAAATGGAAATGGATAAAGAATTTCAAGAATGAATGAACTACTACAGAATAGTACGAAGCAATGAGCGAGTTTTTTTACATGTGCCTTTTGCACACAGTCGACGTATACACATGAGAAGAAAGAATACATAGTACAGCAGAAACGTTTGAATTTGAATAGATCAGAGTTGAGACGAGAAGACTTGGAGACAAGACCATCGAGTGTATTTAGACCTTGATAGGAGAATGAAAGCCAAGTTTTTGAGTAGAGTAGATTAGTAAGCATTAAGCACAAAAAAGAAAGAAAAGGATGAATAGGAATAGAATGCATATAAGAAGTAAAGAGAGAAAGAAATAGTATTGTAGGTTTTTACGTATTTATGTAGGACCTTTTCTCCGTCTTCAGCACCAAAGTCAAGCCAAAGGAGGCGGTTCCCATCATCTGCCGATGTTCTCAGCTGAGTATACGCGTATTGCCATAGAATTTTTGGTTTATCGCTTTCAGACTTTGGGAGCTCAGTCAGGGTGAATCCGTCCTCGTAATGAACTTTCAGTTGGCACATCTCATTCTTCCAACTACACTCTGTGAAAACATTACAATCAAATTAATACATGCCGTCTCAATTACAATCCACCAGCTAACAGAGTAAACAAATGACTTGACTACAGACGAAAACTAGAAATCTCTGCCAACTGGATCTCTTCCTGTGATACTATTTTGTTATGGTGGTGGAGTCATAACCATAAACAATTGTTTGCTTCACTAGTAAGTGCTAGATTTTTCTTCATTTCTCATTTCACACAGAATTTTTAATTTTCACTGCCCTTCTATCAAACTTTAACCTTAAACTATTCAAGAGCATTTGTATACATTACGCTATATACATACCTAGCTTTATTGCCCAACTTCTAACACTTGAACAATTAGGGGCTATGCAAGGAATTCTTAAACACAATATGAAGAGCAATATAAATAGACATGAAAAACTACTTTTCAAGTCTCTGAGGAATAAATAAACGAATGAATACATAATGTAAGTGTAAACGCAACATAACTTACTGCAAGATAATTCCTTTTGTGAAACCGCCGCATCATGAGAAGATTGTACTATATTTCTAGCCCAGCCTGCCAAATCCTTTTGGGTTTCCGTACGGTAGACTACATTTACAACGCCGCTGGGTGTACCGATTCGAATGTGAAATGTCAATACGTCACGGAATCCTGGTGAAGTACTTGCACTTCTACAAGATGAGCTTACCAATCTGTCATTCAGAAAAAAACCGAAACAATTTTTAGTGCTTTCCCAAACTCTTCAATCTTGTTCAATTGAAAACGGTAGCATTTTCTTAAATGCCATCTCGAATAAGCAAACCTCCCACATTGACAAGGTCATAAAAGTTACAAATGCTTTCAAAAGTTGACTTGGCTTTTTCAGCGTTTCGTTTACCTATGTGGAACCATCATGTCTTGCTGAGTTACCTTCTTAAGCTTAATGACGCCTGAGACCATGCCAAAAGATTCCTCTTGAGATAAAGTAACTTATTATTTTGACAAATTATCACATTCGTTTACGACGGCTATGGCTATACACACTAAAGGCTGTGTACAGTAAACAGGACAATGTGACGAGATAACGAAATTAATTAAGATTCTTGGACCGTGCCGCAAATAGGAATAGGGAATAATATGACATACGTATAAAGCTATTGTTAACTTTACCTTGTTGTTAGTAGAGGCCAAGATTCATAAGGAGCTGCCCACGCATCAATGGACCACGGAGGAGATGTATATAATCGTAATTCTTTGTCTGTGATGACAACAAAATTAGGAAGCCATACACTGGAAGAATCTTCACCGTCAGAGGATGTACTTTGACTCCGACTCTGTATTCACATTCATAAATACAACGCTATCAGTATAAATAGCCTCTTTTCACGTGTCGGTGTGTTGTTAAGAAAAACGTGGATGAAAGGCATAAACTCTTTGTGTTAAAGGCTTGGAGAAGGAAAACATTCAGGAAGATGATGAAAAGAGTAAAAGAGATAAGTTAGTAATTGAACTGTAAACTGGAAAAGCGATTCAAGCAGAATTGGAAAAGAGACCTTAATGGAATTGTTCGTAGAGCCGTCTGGAGCATTACGTTTCAAAAGCCATCCCATATGTCTTGCCTTTCCTTCGAGAACTTCTTGGAGGGAACGATTGGCTCTGATTAAAGCTAATTCAGTTGACTCAGCTAACGTATTGCTAAGACCCGAGACCCACGCTTGGCACTGTGCTGTACTTCCTGCCCGCAGCACCAGACTATGAAGTCCATCAGGAGAATACAATTCTATCGTTCGGTGATCTGTAGGATATGTAAACGCATTCCATTAACTGTTTTTTAAATCTTCCATTGTACCCTAATAAAAATAAGCCCATATGGTTCACATTCCCCATTACTGGCAAAGAAATGATGGTACTACGAATCTCAAGCTCAACAGTTTTTTAAAAGCTCATTCTATATTGATTTGATTCGATAAAAGAAGGAGAATCAGAATCATTGTATTACTGTCGGTGCTTTAGTTCCAGAAAATTTTGAGCACTTTCTCATATCTTTTTATGCAAATTGGCCAATTTGCCTTAACTCTACCTCGCAGAGCTCAAGCGGGACTGACAACAGCCCCTTTCCACATCTGATATCACGTACGGCAAAGAAAACTCCGAAAGCAACCATGATATTCCACATCAACTCAAAATTTTATGGCATAATTCAAAGATACGAGATTTTTTACGATATGAGTAATTTACCAGGATCCGGGTGTTTAAAATTGGTAGCCAGCAGAGCAAGTGTAAGGGGAACACAACGGGTATCAGATCTGGAATATGATAAATCCGGCGGAGGTCCTGGAAGAGCTTCACTATCTCCATTTAGATTGATATGATTTTCCTCAAGGGATCCACCACTACTACTCCCGGCCATATACTCTTTCTGTAAATCCCATCCTAGCTCAGCCAGCAATGACGCTTTTCGAAAATAAGGCGTAACTTCTTTCAGGTATTTCACTGCAAACATAAACCAACAGAAAACACAATTCGTTTCATTAAATCGCTTGACTTTGAGTGACATAGCATAACATTCTCCATTACATGGACATGGCTACGTCTATATAACACTACTAATATATCTCGAGTAAAACCATAAACAGAGGCAATACAAATGACATATGGCAGCACACGCCGGGTAAACGGGTACGGAACAAATAGAACCATGTACATGTGAGGAGTGAGGATAGGGAAAACTCAACAGACATGACATTGCAAACAACTTGATTTTGACTCTGTGAATTCAAATCCCTCTGTCTTGTCATTTCATTTCATTTCCTTTTCCTCTTCCAAGTTAACAAAGACACAGTAGTAGCTCTATTTGTAATACACATGAGCTTTACATTACACAGCATTCACAGCAACTATACCACACTGCTGCTTCGACGATTTGATTGATTTCATGTACATTACTACATTGCTTAGCTGTGTATAGGTAAACGGAGGTAAATGGTACAATATACAGAGAATTCATAAAGTCAAAGCCTTGAATCAAAATACAACACACTGATATATTTTAAAAATTTTACGAATTAATTATTTTCGCATTAGAAATGCACTAAAACGTATTTAAAAGATGTGTCATCATCTTTAGCTTGCAATTCGGTCATTTTGGGCCACTTTTCATGAATTTGTGTAAAAAACGCTATACTAATACTATAATTTGTGGGTACGTGTATGTTTGTCTAAGTGAAGGCCAATCATATTAATTGTAGTGACTTTGTAGTGACGGGTTTCTCATGTAGTAAATCAAAATTTTGAAATTCAATATCTCCGAAGTCGCAACGAGTCGCAGGTTCTTAGTATTTTTAAAAATAACCTTAAATTACATGGATTTTTTTAAAATTGATTCGAAAGTTAAATGTTGATAACATCTCATGTTTTTGACCACTTGTACACTTCAAACGGCAAAGTATACATAAACCAAGAAAATGCAGTTTTCTTTTACATATTTTATATACTTCAAAACATTCCAACGTGAAATGTAATTGCATTTTTAGGGGTGTTATCGTTCCCTTGATTTAATAAAATTGAAAATTGCATCAACTTAAAGGGTCCAAAATTGGACTTAATTCGTAAAATTCTTAAAATATATCAGTGTGCGAGGGTGCGAATGGCCACACTATCTCTGGGGTTCTTCATGGAGCAAATGTATTTACTTTGAAGAACCAAGTCTCGAATATTTTTGAAAAAAAGATTTTGAACAAGTAAAATTATGGAAATATTATAATGGTGTGACGAAATTGTGAACGCCTTCACAGCCTCAGAATTTCCACTAACATCAGTCATCAGGTCATCCAATACAATGAGTTTGTGTCCATCCCCATTCAGATTGTTCAAATTTTCAGGCAAACCATGATGAAATTTGATTCCAGGCACCACCTTTCTTAAATGTTCAAAAAGTTTATGCTGATATGCTGTATAACAGTAAGTAATACTTTGTATTTCATGATCAATAATTTCCTTGTGCCTTTCTAAAATCTTTGAAGTTAATGTAGATTTTCCTGATTGTGTTTGCCCGGCTATGGTCATGCAAAATGGTGCTTTCAATGTTATGTCAATGTATGGGCAATCATCAGTGTTGAGATGGAATGAGTAAGGTGTTATCGCGTCCATGTTTGCAGTTCAAATGAGGATGTTTATTTTACAACACAAAAGTATATACGAATTGTACATTATTACAAATAGAATGATTCAACATATTCAGAAGCAAATGTTTTGGCGTCATATTCAAATGTATCCATATTCATGTCCACATTATAATTAAAATCATTTTCATACAAGGGAATATCTCTATGACCGTAAGCAAATGTTACAATTCCATCAGGACTGTATCTTTTAATATCGTACCCATTAATGGCTTTCTTGCGACTATCGATAGTAAAAATCAAATGCTTAAAACTACGAATGGATTTTGTGTCGGCATACGTCTGTGCCTCACTTAGTTTAGATGGGTCTATTGCATTTACATAGTTTTCAAAAGTAATATCATTTTCTACAGCAGTTCTTCCAATACCTTTTGCTCGTTTTTTCAATTTATACTCACCAT
>JABASD010001398.1:0-41147 GCA_019776165.1 Pogonognathellus flavescens
ATTGCAATAAAATTGTGTTTAAATTTAATATATTCGATTGTATTGGAAAAATATGACATTAATATGAACTTTCGATACTTTATTACATCCGTTTTGAATGGTTTATTATTTATAACTGTGAATTATTTTCATAAAACGTGTTTACACGCTCGTTTATACATTAAATGCCCTTGCCGGATTTAATCACACCTTAGAAAGTGAGAGTATATGGTATTTTGTGTACACGGGAGAATTTCATTTGTTAAAAAGAGTATGATCATTATGATATGTGTGGGATGTTCATGAGTTTGTTGATTATTTAGTTTGTTAGCTTAGGACACCTTCATTGTCACAACGGAGCATCATTGTTAGTGAATGTATATAGCCTGGAGGATAATGAAAGGTATTATAGTTACTTGACTGAATATAAAATAGCCCTGTCTTGTGTGCAACTTGAATGGAGTGGAAAAGTGCAATAAAACTTGGACTACTTAAGCTCTAATGATCAATTACGTGTTGTTCTCCGAATGAGAATTTAATAAAACGTTCTGGCAGATGAGCTATATGCACGAGTAAACCTTGTTAGGAAACTTAGTGAGTAAATTCCTTAAGAAAGGATAAGTGTTCTGTTCACTGCATGGCTTGGTTTGGTTTTCGTCGCTTGAAAAGAGAAAGAACACAAGAGAACAGTGGGAATCAGGGAAGTAAATGTCATGGCTGGATTGCTGGATCAAGAATCCCATTAGAGGCGACAGTCTCTTTCTCTCTCTCTCTCTCTACAGCTATCTCTCTTTCATTCTTTACTTTCCTATCCTAATATGGTTTCTGTATGTGTGTGTACCTATAAACCGTGTGGTTTTCATCTTTACAACTTGCAATACCACTACAGACATATAAAGAATCCACGTTTCGTTTGAAATATTTATAGGCTTTCACTTTCTCACATCTTTGTGTATTACAGCTGTATATAAGACATGTATCTTTATGTTACTGTAAAGGTATGTGACGTTTTTTCTTCAGAAAGCAAGGAAATCGGAAAAAAGTCATGAGAAAACGCAGACCACCAAGTAAAATACATAGGAGACCATATAAAGGCAAAAGCAAGCATCACACAGACACACTTCTTACACAGTACTATTACCACTGGTCATATTTTGTATATATAAAGAGTTTAATATAATTCTCGTTGTGAATGCGTGTGTTGTAAGAAATCTCTCTCTATATATATATGTAGGAGAAACGATACGGTGTAAAGTAAAGAGAGTATTCTTCTATCAAAATATTGGCTGTGTGTGTAAGTGTGTGTGTGTTCAGTGTCTACTCTTCTGGTTTTTTGGTTTGGTCGTCATGTTCTATTCTCTGAGTGACTGGTGACTTTTGAGCTGTGGGGATTCCCTGGGATTTAGCACATTTAATGGCAGTGATCCTTAGGGTGGCCCACTTCTCCTTTCATTTCATAGCCGTACTCACTATTATCCCATTTCATCATACATTATATTATATTATAATACCTATATATACACAGTATAGTAATTCTATCACACACACTTTCTACCAGTATAAGGAATTTCATTTACTTTATTTCTATACTACGTTACTGTTATAGGACATGGTAATGTTAAGTAATTTCTTTATCTATACGTCACTCTTATAGTGGAGCATGGTAATGTTATGTAGGTTTTTATATGATGGTGGTTTGATTTTTAACAGCATTATATTGCAGAAAAGCACTTAATGCCTTAAAGCATGCACCGCGATGTTCATGTTAATCTCTATAGTTTTTCTAGAGATTTTTTACAACCAGTATGTTGACCTAAGCCTACGAGAAGTCACACAAGATCAGTTTTGTAGTCGTAAGATGTTCACTTTGAACATATGAGATTATGGATATGAAATGTCATGTAATGCGGTGTCCCCCGAATATATCTGTTGTGTATATGTATAAAAGTGTGAGATAAAGTGTGAGATAAAGTGTGAAAAAATAAAGGCAGAGTATATTAGTGTATCAGACGGGTATACAATTTAATATTGAATGTGTGTTGTATAGGAGTAATGGATGTGTGGTAATATTGTTGCATGAGCGTAGTTTTACTCGGTGGAAGTATTTTTAGTGGGAAAGATGGTGTAAAGTAATGTTTGTTGTGGTGTGAGCGTAAAGTGGTGTAAGCGGTGAAGACACCCTGCAGTTTGATGTCACTGTTGAGTGATTGATGATCATAAACCAATAAATCATTCACACCTTCCCTTTTCTTTTCACTTTTGGCCATGGCTGGTTGACAGTGTACAGGATGAAGTGTACAATACTAATATGAACTTATGAGAATGAAAGGACTCTCTGCTGTCGCATTATCAACCATAAAGTCTTTTCTTTCTTTTCCCCGGCATTTCCTTTCTTTTCTACCAGCCTTTCTCCAGTTACCTTTTCACGTTCTATAGCTTACTCAAAATAGCTCTTGCAAGCTCATATCAACTTTGTCTCTGATGCAATATCAATAATAAACAGTAGTAAATAAAGTAGATATAATAATATAATTTTGAGTTTTTGATATTGTGTTCAGCTTAAGGAGAAAGAGAAGAATGTGAGTAGCATTTACTTTGCAACTTTCCCGTTGCAGTTATCGCTGAGTGGTTCATCAGAATTGCATAATGGAATTGCGTAAATAATTCAAGTAAATCAAATGGGGTTTGTGTTCATTCATTCATTCTGAGAAAAGTTAATGGAATTTTGTTTATAATTTATTTAGGTATAAGGCTGTGTTACTCACACTGCTCACTGACTGTTACGTAATTATGTAAGAGTCATTATAGTCATTGAGACAGTTTTTGGAATTCACATTATGCAACTTAACAATCTGCCAGCGTTTCAGGCAAGTTAAGTTTTCAATGGGTTCAGGAATTGTCATTGTGTTCAGATTTAATAATTGCAAAATCATGAAATGTAGGTTGTATAAATAAATTACTGATTACAAATTACAGTCTTCTGAAACACTTTAATTTATAGTGAATGCATATTTTTTTGTTGAAGAACGATTATTGTTCTGAATGTGAAAAATATTTTTCCGTCTGTTTTTTATTTGTGCGTGTATTTCCTTTGGAATTATAAAACAATGAAAACGCAAGTTATTCATTTACACGGTCGAATTTCTATATAATATTACAGGAGCCTCGAGTGATGTGGACTTGGTGGTGTATATAATAATAGGAATTCTCAGTCAGTGCAGTGCAAGTAATGTCGGCTAACCCTGTGGCAGTTGGTTATAATTGTTATGACAATGTAAAGCACTTTGTCTACGGAAGTGGAAGTTAATCCTACTCATTCCTTCCTCTTGCATAGAAGTACTACTACACTCCACTCTCTACGCTACCCACACTTCTACTGCAGATTCACTTATAACTTCTCTCAGTCATATACTTTACCCACACTACTCCTTTACATAAGCCTATACCTACTACTAATATTAATTGCCAAGAAAAAGCTCTCTAACTACTCTAACTTTCTCATTGCAAATTTCATGCGTATGTACTTATACGTACGAGTAAATTTAAATACACAGCTAGTGTGTGTGTCTGTATTTACAATTAAGTATGATCATTATATTATTATACCATATAAACCCTCCTGTACAATTTTAAGTGTTTTTTAAGCGTTCGAGTGATTTCGTACGAAAATATTTGTCGAGTTTCTTAAGAGGGCAAAAGTGAAACCAGGATTGTATAAGTAGGTATACAACTATACTTGAAAAATACCAAGAAAAACGTATAAATATTTTCCAGTCTCATCTGTGCACGACAAACTTAAGTATACCTATATAAAAAAGGCATGAAACACACATTTACACAAAATCGAGGAAAATGTGTATTTCTAAACGTACACGTACTACAAACACACATAGAGACGCACAGGACAAAGTATAAATATAATAATCCCATCCAATATTACACTCATTGTTGTGAGTAGGGTAAATACACATAAGGGAGATTTAATGGAGCTCCTATATAAGTATTTACAATTCTATAGCAAGTATAATAAAATATATCCATATACTTAGTACAAGTTATCCTATAGTAGGTACAAGTACGACACTAGGACACTACTAGTGTGTTCTTTCTTATGCGAGGGAATTTGTTGTAGTCGACAAGGCAGTATTATTATTTACGTTCATATATGTGTGCCCGTGTGGAGAAGATACGGTTTGACTTGACTTTTCTCTGTGTATTTGTGTGTATGTGTAGTGTATATCTCTGTACATACATAAAAGTGCTGCTCCACAACAGTTCTCTAAGTAGTTTGGAAGTTCGTTCACGTCTCCACGTTTGTTCCTCTGCTATTTACTACGACCAAGTGTACTTTAAGTGCCTACTTGGTCGCACTGCTTTCTCCAAAGGTTATGTTCTCTACACTGCCTTCCTTTTAATATATTTTATACAAGTACAGCGATATCTAACAGAACCACGTGTCTTTTTCCACATTCTCATCTACAGCCTATACAGTACACACAGCACAAATTGCAGTATGGAGAACTAAAATAAGTAAAATGCAGCAGCAGCAGTGTTACAGCAACGTTAACGCAAGTAACTACACTTTTTAGAATACATTATGATAGCAAAGCAAATTTTCTGATGTGGAATACCTCCACTAGTAGTAGTAGTAGTACTGTTTTACCATGCATACCACTCTACCACACATCCTGTACAATGCATCATGTATAGACTATAGATGAGATATGTATATAGGGAAAGCACCAGCTCTTTATAATATTATATAAGCAACCTATTCGTTCGAGAGTGAACTTTTCCTCGTCTCACTCAATTAAGTTTGTTCCGAGCGGGAGTAGTGGCTTCACAACATCCCCATGCATCAAACCAACTGTACAATTGCTATTGCCTCTCTATGTGTATTGACTGCAAGTACAACCAACATTTACCAGGGCTATTTAAACACCAAAGGAAAATACCTCGATCTGAAGAAAGAGGAAGTACTACAACTGTACGAATTGCATAATGTATCGCGAATACACAACTTAAACTAAAATATTTAAAGATGTACAAGGAAGTTCATTCAATATAAAGCTCTGCTCCCTTATAATAGACATTTCATTGTGGAAAGGTTGAAAAATAACATTAGCATGTGCACTTCCGCATGCTTCCGCTAATAAGTAACACGATTTTCCCTGTGTGCGTTGTATAAGGAGTAAAATGGTATACAGTGAGAAAATTTAAGACTTCACATGTGTGCATAGTCTAATTGATTGAGATACAGTTTATTTTTATTTATTCCCAAGAGTATTTCTATATGAATTACGCCTAAAAACTAACAGTCCATATTTTGCAAAGTTATTTCTCACTCAGGCCGGTAAATTGCAGGTTATAATATGGAAATACGCGTCCCATGTAAAGTCTCGTCCGTTTCTATTTCTCTGAGCCCGAATATTATATTGAAATGACCCTGACAAGTGTAAAAATCTAAAAAACCGAATTCAGTTTTTAACTTTTCCTATAGAAAGTGCTATAGTGTGCTCGTACCGAAAAAGGTACCATTCGAAATCCCATTTTCAAGCATGATTGTTACAGACTGTTTTTAAAAAGCTAAGCCAAGCTTAGCTAAGTTGAGCTAAACGGAATCTTAAAAAGATGTGAACCTTATTCCCTAAGTGATTCGGCTTTTTGTACAAAAATATGGCATTACATTCAATTTCTTTACCATTTCTTTATCAGTCCACCATATTGTATTAGGATACCAAATGAGCTATGCAATGAAACGGCAACTAATTAAAATATACGCTAAAACTGTAGATTAAGCTGTGACTTGCTTGTGCTTTATACTGCAGCTAAAATATGGTTACAAGATTCTGTAAGAATGCGACTGGTATTTATAATTGCTATTCAAAGATTTCGTATTGCTAGGTGTGTAGCGGAATTGATTTATTAAATGAAGTTGTGTGTGGCTCAGCAGACGCAGAAGAGACAAAGCAGAAACGTGTAAAGACGAGAGAGAAGGCACTGGCACTAATAAATAAGAAATTTTGCTGTTGAAGATAATAGTATTATGAAGTTTCGTTTGTTAATAAGACACTGTGGAGAGAATGTCTGTGTATCTGTAATTTAGTGTTAGTATGTTGTTATGTCTTTGTGGTTGTAGATTTTGATGGAATGGCAATGGCAATCGGGTTGCAGAGGCAGCCAAGGGAAACGGTTAAAGCGTCTTTCTAAGTGAAAGTTGCCTTGAAACTGTTAATGCTATTCGCATATTAATTAGGGATTCGTGTCTGCTTTCCTTCGGCATTTCCTATTCCTACCCTTTACAACAAACACGACTTGACTTGTGCACCAGCTACATAACACCACCGTTTCTCCAGAATTATCCATGTGTCAGCAACGCCGTATTTAGGATTACCTTCCGGAGGAATTTTATTACATACCAAAGCCCATAAATTAAAATAATCTGGAAAAAAATGCAAAAAACTAACAGTTTAGAAAAATGTCTTTTGGTAAAATTTTTGCCAATTTTTTTTTAACTTTTGGTAGAATTCTTGCACGAAATTATAAACAAATGGGGAAATTATTGCAATTTAAAATAGTGTCACAAAAATCAATTAAATTCTTTAAAAAACAGTCCTACAGTTAGACTAGCAACTTTCTATGGGATTTCAAACCCCCAAGCCTATTTCCCCTAAATACGTCCTTGTTTCTCAGTATAATGTACGCAACTTGAATCACAACACTCCATTGTATTGTGTTAAACCGTACAACAACCCTTGTGTGTACTCTACTTCACTTGCTACACATTACAAAATCTGCATTTATTTAGCTACAATGGGTTTTCCCAATAGTTGTGCTCTTCTGTCTCTCTTTAGTGTATTAACATCATCATATCATCATCATCGTTCAGTTGTGTGTAAGTGCTTATAGTTGTATAAGTATGTATTGACTGTGTTGTGTGTTTCTAACTCTACACAGCGTTCGTACTCTATTTAATGAAACTAACTAACTTTACTAGGAGCTTTGATGACGTTATGTGATGTTGATGATGAGTATGATGTGATTCTCAGAGAATTTACGTTTCTGTGTAGAAATTTGTATACATGGCACAGCTACAAGTACAAAGAGTCAATTATCCATACAGTATGATACGCTGAGGTTGTGTTATTCATTTTACTTGGCCACAGGCTCTTTTTGCATAATCAACACGAACTTTGAGAGTTATGATAATGAAAGTTACCCAAAACTCTTTCTATCTCACTATCTCTTCACTATCGCTTTCAAGAGAATCCAAGTGTCTACAAAAATCTCATTTTCTATTATAACTTGAAGCTACTATCACATATAAAATATAACAACATTTATACATCTGAGGCTTAGGGATACGGTTGTATAGGCATTTATTAGTAAAAATGTGTTAACGGTACATCGTTATTAGAGAAATGTACATAGCTACTAGAGGTGGGCCTCAACAAAACGGTTCGGTTCGGTTAAAACTGAACCTGAACAATTATTTTGAGAATTTTACCGAACAGAATAATTTTGAGACTTGTACCAAACTAAATCTAACACGGACAAGTTCTATAGTTCTATTCTAACCCTCACGAATTTTGTATATGAATCAGTTCCGGTTCAAATTGAGCATTGACAAATAAAATTGACTTGAATTAAATATTACTTAATTAATCAATTTCAGTAATATTCATATTTATTATTGAAAGCTTAATTTTGGTACTTTAGCTAGTCCAGGCACGTCAAAACTTTCTGAACATAGTCATTCTAGAACCGAACCCGAATTCGAACAATTTTTTCCCTAAAATTCGGAACCTCTGAACCTAACACCAAAAAATATGTTTTGACCCACCTCTAATAGCTACCTATAGATTTAGATATTATCATCATAGGTACTTATACTTTTACCCACGAAAGTTCTTAATTTTAAGTGATCTGTGGCAGCTTCATTTTTGTAAGCATTGAAATTCTTTTCCAGATCTAATTTTGTGAGTACGCTGCGATAAGAAATGAAAGAAGAGAACTTTTCTATGGAATTCCAGCGATTTGGTGTGTAGATTCAATATGAAAATGGCAATGACGCAAAAAATATGTTACGGAAGTCTCTAATTGCACAGACAGGAAATTGGAAGAGTGAAATAAACCTTAGTGGATTATTGATACGTGAAGAAACAGATATTGCACAAGAAGAGCATCTCCATGTCTCATAGCATACCTCTCTTTCTACATTATTCTTCTTCTTTACAACAGACTCCTACAAAGAGACGGAGAGAAAGGAAAGGGTGGAAGAGGGGGGAAAGGTCTTCTTGGTAGGAAATAAGGTTGGTTGGGAAAGAGACTGTGATTAAGAGAGTTGAAGACAAAAGCTATTTATTGATTGGCATGAAACACAATTACAATCCATAGTCATTTTCTGTGTTTCCATTCATTGGAATTTCACTAATGAAATGATGTCAGGACTCTAATGGACTATGTCCTCCTATGATCCTTGTCTATACACCAATTTCTCTCTCTTCATTTCACTATAACAGGTTTAATTCTGTTTAATTCACATAGCACTACCAGTACATAGTCTAGTAACTGGTAAGTAAATTAAATGTCCTTAAAACGCGAGCTGTATATAAGGTTTGGAATTTACGGTGTAGAAGAGTAAAGACCAGGAAGGCAAATCAAGTCAAGCCAAAAGGAAGAATAAGAAGAGCAGGGGTGGCGGTGGTGAGTGAAGGTTCACTTATATCAAGGAAAATGCAGGAAACTCCTGTGCACGATTTATACAGGCTATACTACGATGCAATCATTTAATCGCTCAAGCGAACACACATACAACAGTAGAGAGCTACTCAGAGAAATACGCGCGTCTGCTAACAGTAATACAATAACTTTGAGATTTCGATCTCATTAAGATTTCCGTGTATGTATGTACATGTACATTATTAAGTTTCACAATGAAACTTGTATGCGAATACGTTCTATGTGTGTCCGTCCGTCCTTCTGCACAATAATTCAAGAACGGTTTGAGATAATAGATTCAAACCGGATGCATATTCCAATGTTCCTGCATTGGAAGGTATTGATTTTTTTTATAATTTATTTCTGTGCTTTTTGATTTCACATTCATTACACATACAGGATTGGAATGTACCAATGTCGAAGTTTAAAAACATTTGATGAAGTTTCAAGATTTTGAAAGTTTGAAATTCAATTTCAAATTCTACGTTTCATCGACTTTGTGATGAAAGGAGGATTTGCATGGATATTGATTTTACATAAGCCTAATAGTGTCTCATTACTGTTTATATAGAAAAATTGTGATGGTCTTATCATAACATGAAGATATCGGGTAGATCTTCAAGCTTTTTACACAACTTTTGCGCCACCGCTTCTTACTTCCGGTGGTAACTTCCGATATGTACCATTCCTTCTTGAAAAGCGTTCAATCGTATTGTCTTTCTGAAAATGTTCAACCCGTTCAAAATAGCTTCAATACTTCGTGAGCTACAGATATTCGTGGTTAAAGTGTGAGCCTATTATATAGCAAAGACCCTGTAAGTTTGAAAATTCGGTCCATTATTCGAGTCCTTCACGATCTATGCAATATTTCATTTGTCTTTGTAGAAGTATCTACTATGCTTTTAAATATTACTCTAACTAACGTAACAGAAAGCATATAGGAGTGCAATTTTACTGTCTGTGAGCTTTGTTATTTGATTTTAGCTTGCGAAACTTTCTTATCCCATTGCCAATGGTCTATATACTTTAAACACTGTGTATACACTATTCCTATACATTAACTGTGAATTGAATGAATTTATAGTACAAGTGCAAGTACAGATAGATAGAAAGTATATTATGTGAATTTGTAGAAGGGGTATAAGAAGTGTACTCTGTGTGAGTATATTGTGTTTGTATGTTAAAGTATATGGAAAAGACTGTGATGTGTGTAGAGCGTCCTGCGTATAGTAGGAGTAATATCATTAGAAAGGAGATTAAAGGAAACTGTTACTACCTACTTACATTTGAGTTGGGTTTGGAAAGAGTTCAAAGTTTAAGGAAGTTGTCTTCTGGCATGTTTGTGAGATTCAGTTCCACTATACAATATATTACAGTAAATAAATACAAAGGGGAGTAAATAAAGTGCACTGCATGCCTAAGTACAATGTAGTGGTGAAAGCAAAGGCAAATTACCAGAAGTAAAGAAGGGAGAATACTAGTTCAGTTTTACATAGAAATGGGTGTACAAAGTGAAAGTATATGTACTTTCTTACTTTTTTGTAAGGGCAGCAAGCAATAATCATTCAGAAAGAAGGAAATGAGATGCAAATCAAGTTTCATGAATACATTAGTAGACATGATCTTTGTGTCTGTGTACTTAAAGTATTGTAGAGGTAGAAGTGTTTGAAAATCAATCATTTACTTCTAGTAAATTGGTTTAAAATCATTTCTTTCATCTTTAAAGTACACAGGAACTTCTATTTGGAAAAATTCAATGATTTTAATGTTCATTTTATTTGTTGCATGATTTTGTATTCATTTTCTAGGAAATATTCGCCAATAATAGTACTAGTACTTACAATTTATAACTTTGGTATAATCTGAGTAAGCGTTAGGTACTATTAATAGTAACTATAGTCAATAGTATAATATTTGTCACTTATTCTAAGAATTACATAATAAAGCTTGAGAATTTAACTTTCTTTAGTAAATTTCTATATTAGTGCCACATGGTCATATATATTCTATATAATTTTTTCTAACTCACGTATTTAATAAGCAGGTAGATCTATCAAGTTTTTGGTTGTATGACTTAATCACATATTTTAAATGAATATTATCATCTAATTATAACAGAAGAATTTAGAGCAAATCAGGATCACTGTAAGAGACTATTAGACAGGTCTAATAGACAAACGAATTCCAGGAATTCATTCAATTGAGTATTACATGACTGTGAAGCTGCAAAGCGAAATTGGTGTGACATAGGAAATGAAGTGTAGATCTTGATCTGTGAAGTTTATATAGTTGTAAGTTGAATAGTAGATATGTCCATTTTATTTCATAGTGGCAAGTCCCAGAATTTCAACCACGCACTTTCACTAGGACTGCCTAACCAAAACCACTTTCTCTTATCTAAATCACTCCATTCCGGCCACAAACAAACCCACCCTATCTCTCGTCCATCTCTCTCCGTATTAGTCCGTATACCAATTAGAAAACGAATTCGGCACAGCCTCTATATATATTTCTCTATTTCATGCACATACATTTTTACAGTAACTGTGACTTAATATGATAATTGTGGTTATAATCTTTTCAATCTATAATACATTCTCCTAATATACATTGAATACAATTTCTTTGTGGTTTAACTGCTTTATTAGTAAAATTTTGTATGCTTATAGTTTTAGCTTGTATAGCGAATAAATAGGACCAGAAAGAAAGATGCAGAACTTTTGGTGATTTAAGAAATTGGTTTCGTATTTTTGAATTGTGTTTGTGTATGCAACGGTTGATAAGATCTTTAGAACGATTTCTCACTTACATGCAACAATGTTTTATGAAAAGATACCGCAGAACTAGAACCGAATTTTTCCTTAGGTAAATTCAATTCGTCATTTTTATGTCAAGTTATTAAAACTGGTCAACTTAGCGATCTATTTACTTCAATAACAGATATTCAATTCTGTTTTAGAATTAGGTACCCAACGGTCATTTAAAGCGACTCATTTGTCAATTCCATATATTTAAATATATATGAAAAATATAGGTACGTTTTCAATTTACATAAAAATAACAGTTTTTACAGAGTTGGATAGTCTCCATTTACTTAAAGTGATCATGATGATAATGTTCACTAAAAGTGCAAATCGAAGTGATGTGGACATAACTTTATATTTCGTAAAATATGCTGGAAATTAGAAATGAATACTGCAAAATCATAAACATGTAACCCTTTGAAAACATCAGCTAAAGAATGTTAAGTTCAAAATTCTAAAAGGGCAACTCAATTTTAAGTATAAGAGTCTTCATTGACCTTTCGGTGTCTAAGAATCTATTCTTGGAATATGAAATGGAATTGTCATAAAGGAACTTCGTCTCCAAACTTTCATTTCATATTTATAAATAAGATAGTTTGTAGATTATTCGTAGAAAATAAAATGATGGTTTCCTTGAGTGAATGTTTCATTTCCGGATTTTGATTGATGCGATTTCACATGGTGGAAGTGAACACAACTAATGGCACTCTCTACTCCGAATTCCAATCTAAATCGTTAAAACGTTTCCGCGTCACATAAAGCGAAACTGAACTAAATCAACACATGAATTATTCTACGTAACACTAATACCCTCAGCCTCAACTCTAAATTCATCCAGCCATAATCCCATAACCACTAAAGTCAAACTACTAACTTATTGTTAGTCAATTTCTGCATATAAACCGCTTTACTTCCTTAGCTTACTTTATCTCTCTGAAAATCTGCTTTATATATTAAACCACACGTCATACTCAACAAACACGTCACCATTATCATATTTATCAACCCACACCCATTAACCCACAAACATCCACGTTGTATTTCTATCAGTGTCAGGGAGTATCATAATTTTACATTATACAGTGATATAAAATTGTTACCTTATATATATCGTATTATATTGGGTATTAGTTTTAAGTATATTACACACTGGCTCATTTAGGTAGATACATAGGTAGGTATAAAATTTTTATTAAAGCTTAAGATAATGGTAATAGTTAAAATTAACCAATCTATTCTTCTTCAATCTGCAGATTAAATATTCTATGTAAAAATCTGAAACTATCAATAAGTATGCACTGAAATAGCTCTAGCAGCTATTAAAGCCTCAGCATCCATCTTCCAACACCATATTATATATAATGTTAACCGTAGTACACACTTCTGAATGTTTATTATTAATCTGACAATTAATCATTCATGAGGAAATTTTAGCACAAAAGAATGCTAAAAAAGTGATATTTGCAAATATTACATAATGGATTGCATTTCTTTGTACATGAATAGTTATAGACGTTTGCCTAGTCAATATTACAGTCATCTTCTTGTTCATGTAACTAGAATTGAGATAATTTTTCCTTCAACACATTGAATGTTTCTATAAGGCAACCTTATTAATTGAGACAATATTACATAAATAAAATGTAAAATTCAGGAGAAATTAATAAATTGTACCATTCAACTCAACCATATCGTTATTTTGTCAGATTACACCTATAATATTCATACCTACATTAATTACTTTCCCTCAAATTTAAACTTTTCGGAAAATAATCTACCCTCCAGATTCGTCCTTCGTCATAAAGCGATTTTTGTATGCGTCTTCTCTTCATTAGACAGCCATGTCTTGCACATAGTAAAGGTATAGTTACGTTGTAAAGAAATAAAATGGTAAAAAGTGGAGTAGGTATATTTATACGTTTACTAATGATAGAAAACTGTTAATTCATTCATTGAGTAGATATCTCATTTACTACTTGTATTTGTATTATAGTGGTACGAGCTTAGACATTTGATACTTTCTTTGGAGCTGAATCCGTTTTGTAAGTAGTAGAATATAGAAGATAAGCAGAAAAAGGCGACACCACACTCGACAAGACACTCCCGTGTCATTTTATACTCGTCGTTTCTCTGGCATTTACTTATACCTATACAATATGGTGTAATAGTTACTAAAAGTCGGGTTTGCCTGTGTAGTTCTTCCACTTTTACACAGAGATAGTTTTGCTACAACTACGACTAGTTACTTTTTCCTTTCATGGTTGAATCTCATTTAAGTCTATTGACGAACCACGACTGCTATTGCCTTTGCCATTCTATCTCACCATCATCATCGCTCGCATCTTTTCCAAAATCACATCATTTGACTTGGCATGGCCTGTGAGGTACACTAAGACACATTTTTCAATCCTGACTGCCTCTTCTCTCTATCATCTTCTCCGGCTCTCTGTTTACTATACTTATATTCTTTCTTTTGATACATCTGCACAATTTCGCTCCTACCACCCTTCCTCGTCCTCTTCCACCGTTACACTTGTCTTCTGGCATATAAATATTTTATATTGCATTATATATAGTAAATAATAAAGAATATACAGTTAAAGTGTAGGTGTGAAAGAAATAGCAGTGTAATGTATAGTTTTAGTATAGTTTGGAAATTTTATATGTATAATACGTCCACGTACTATCTGTATATCTATGAAAGAAGCACATCGGAGTCTTTAATGCAATTCTAGATTATAGTCTTTTCCAATTTTTACACGGAGAGAGAGAGAGATAGAGAAGTTGAATATAGAGATAGTGTAAAAGGAGGATCTTTGTAAAAGTGTGCAGTTTGCGTGTGTCTTGAGTTTCTTGTGTTGTACACGTACTTTAGTTGTAGCGATCTCATTCACATTTCCAGCAAATACAGTTACTTATTTACTTTTCTATTTCTTTACTTGACTTGAGAGAGAGAGTGAGAGAGAGATAAGACGACGAAGGCGATGAATGTATACACCCAGCGTGGAAACGAAACTATGGAAATGGCTCACTTCACATCTTTCTCGTCTCCAAAGACGTCAACTCATCATTTCTCTGCTTATCCACTTTTCGCAACTCATACAGCAACTGTAAAAGAGTTCATTCCCTCTTCATCTTCTTACTTGATGTTCTGTTGTTTCGATTTTATCAGTATAGTTCCAGAAGTGCCTAATATTATGCTAAAATTCATCTTTCCACGCTTTATTCGTGTAATATAAACGTAATAGCCAGTCTCATGCGTCTATATACATGCAAGATGTGATTGTGATTCGGTATATCTTGGAGTTTTCTAAAGAAAATGTACCTTCAGAGTTTCTTATGTGTGCTAAATGTAATGTGGAGACAATTTCTCCCAGATCTTTACACGAATTTCGATTTAAAAAAGAAAAAATGCTTATCCAATCTTGATAGATAGTGTTAAATTGCGAAATGACTTTTTCTCCGTTTTTCATGCTATACTATATCAGCAAAGCTCAAAAGTAAACAATAAACAATAATCAATGCGTCTGTATAATAAAGCATCCACTATACACCTAGCATAAATATGTAACATCTTTAAAACAGAACAGATATTTTGTATCGATATAGTTTCTGCTGATGTTTGTACAGATGACAGTTTTGTAAATAAACCACGTCAGGATTTTCTTATGTTTGCGTATAGATACAAGGTTTCAAGAAGTGTATGATTATTTTCCAAATGATTGCTAATATTGACTGAGTTGAGTTAGGACACGTTCTTCATTCGCGTGCTTATTTATAAGTAGCATTAATTGTAGCATTACTAACTACTAAGTAATTTGCATTGTAATTTCATAGCATCATTTGTTCTACATTTCAGTTTGTAGAGATCTTTCCTAAAGAAATTGCATTACTATTTTTCACAGTCAGTCAGGAAATATCATAATATTAAAATCAATTGGAAATCTGTTGAACTCGCATGAAATGTCCATAATTAATTACATAGAATATTCATATACACTACGACCACAAAAAAGACGACACCATTAAATCTACATACCAACTTGTAAGTAGAAAACGTTTTACACATTAGGCAATAAATTCCCGGAGAATAAATAACGCAACCCACGAAAAGTTATTAATTATTTTCGCGATATTTTATTAGTAGTATTTGCTAAATTAAAAATGCTTTTTGCCTATAGTAAATACAAACCCAAACGTAGACATCTGTTTGCAAAAAGAAAGAAATAGCTTAGAAAGGAATATCAGCAATATTTTATGTGCGGTATGTGGAAAGCTTTTTATTGGAATTTTCGAAGCGTATACTATTGAATAGACTAAAGCATATTGTAAGTACTATGTGTATATGCAAGATTTGATATGAGAATTTTATTTCTTTTCCATCAGGAATGAAGAATGAATGGGACTTTGCTGATTGAGCGACGGTGGTTTGATTCGGGAAGAAAATTAAGTAAGGGAAGGTTTGGCTGCATTACACTGGAAGGAACAACGGGAGGCGGAAGAAAGAATCTCTCTGCGAACGAAAGAATGGTTCAACATATCACAGCCGTTGGCCATTGCCACTTTTTCCTTCTTTTACTCACTTGCCTCGTAGTCAATTCATCTACTTCTGTATCAGCCAGTGAGTCAAGTCAGTCCGCTAGCACATTTCTCTCTTCAAAGTCTTTTTCAATGAACCCCCACTGCACCACATTGCTATTGCTCTCCTATTACTCTCCCAGTCTCTCTCTGTTATTATTGCCCTTCTTTTTACTTCTTAGTTGAGTTAGTTAGTTAGTACTTCTACTAATATGACACATACTACTCAAAACTAAAATCTTATATACATGTAAAAATATAGAGATGAATTGTATATATACTAGCTGTATCAATACCTCAGTTTTTTCTATATGGAAGTATCAATAGAGAAATTATTTTCTTCGCTTTTCCTTTTATTATTCGCATTTCAAAAGATTTTCTGATTTCACTTGGCAATATGTTTCTCCTCTAATTAAAGAAGACTTCGTCTTTCTCTCTCCCTCTCTTTTTAATAGGAAAAATAATTTACAGTAGATCTATTAGTACGAGTACTGATTGATAATACTTTTACGGTAGTTAGCAAGAGCACGTGTATGTATAAGTACATAGTTGAAATTCTATATACATATAGGAGTATTGTGGACCTTGTGATGAATGTGTAGAACATTACAGATAAATGTCTTATGCCTTTATTCTTTCTACCAATTATTGTTTTATGCTTTAAAGACATTGATGAATATTTAGTATGAAGTATAGGTAGTAGTATTGGTAAAGAAAAAATTAGGTCTGTATAGATTTGTAATATTCTTTGGTCTGCTGATGTTTGCAGATTGTAGTCAATTCATTGCACTGTCAACAGTTTCCAGCCGAGGAAAAATTACTTCACCTGGATGGCCTTCTCCATATCCTCCTAATGCAGTTTGTCGATATCGATTACAGGTCTAATCAATTATAAAAAACACCTAATCTGATTTCAATATTCATATCGTTCAAGAACCTATCTAATAATTTATTGATTAAATGTTCAGTATGGAATATTTTATAAAAAGCGCAATGCTAAAATAAATCCGGAAATAATTGTAATCGTCTTGTGGTTTTAAAATAGGGTGAAGCTTGGGAAGGAGTTAAAATCACATTTGACCACTTCGACTTGGAAGCTCCTTACAAAGCAGGGTAAAACGCATAATTTATTCTACAGTCCACTTTCAATCTTACATTGGCACTTTTGTCACATAGTAGCTAAAGAAAAATTATTACCGGGCATCTTTATTTATTTGTTCATTTATTTGTTCATTAATTTCATTCTATGCATTTATCATCTATAAAATGGGCACTGTACTTGTAAGAACACTTAGGAAGTATAGTAATCAAGGATTCACGGAATAAAAAAATAAATAATAATGAATTCCTGTTATTATATAACGTAACGACAATACCAGGTCTTTAATTGCACTAGTTCACAAAATATTTCCATGTGCAATATTACATAACATGTAATAATGATGAAGAATTTTGTATGCTACATAAAATTACACTGAACCGATACGGATACTATGCGCGGTACATGCACGAGATGCTTGTACTTAATATAAATACAGAATTGCGTAATTCGAAAGTATTTTTCCGAAGAAGGAATTTCAATCCCTTATTATTAGAATCTCTTTACATTAAAGTATGGCGCACATAACAATAAGGAAAAGATTTTCCATTTATTCCAATATAATCCATGCATGTAGCATAATGCAATATAATACAATGGTTTGATTGTCTGACTCTAGTCAACTTACAAAATATTAACTTGTCTCCCCCAGAGGAAATATGCAGCAAAATTTACATACCAAGCTAAGTAGCAGCAAGCAGCTAAGGCACTTACAATGCCTTCCCAAAACTGAACTATAAACATTTTTATTGCTACTGGGGGCAGTAGATTAAAAATAACTTTCGTTTTATGCACTTCGGCACACATTTCTCATCCGAAACGATTTGTCTCGTTTAATTTGATTTCTCATGATCCTTTATCTTACATTGACAAGATGCTTGCATACATATTCCCATGTAGAAAACGTCTGCATAATAAAAGTGCACATGATTTGACATACTTATTTGCCTATAGGTATACTATTTCTATGTAAAACATGAGTTTTTGAAGTACTAAGATGATAATGTGTATAATATGGATGGGTATTAGATGTTTGTCTGACAATTTGGAGTTGGCTACTGTTGACAGTCGTGGGCAGCGTACATTTCGAGGTCGTTTTTGTGGGAGCCAAGTCCCTGCTCCCATTCTTGTTCTTCATCCAACTGCCGAACTTACTTTTCGATCCAATCACGCCGTTCATCATGACGGATTTTCCGCCACGTACGAGTTCATCGATGAAGGTCTTTCTTCTTTTCCTCAATTTTCTTCAACTTTCTTTCTCTCTCTCTCAGTCTCTCTACTATGTACATCCAAAAGTCCTTACTTTTCCTCCATGTATATACATATACATACATAAATGCTTTAGTTGATATAAAATATACGGGAAATTCTACTACAAGTAAAAGTACAAGAGTAGATGAGGAATAAGCCAAGCTGTTGAGTCTTCTTTCGGGTCGATGCTATCTTATTGTTAGTTTAGTTGCAAAAGTTGCATTGGCGATATCCAATCCAGAATCCAGACAGAGCCACCGAGAGCCAACTCACATTGTAGCACTAATAGGAACAGAATAGACTCTAATCCTTCCTCTAATCCTTTCTGCACAATATAAAACCTATTTTCCATCCTCATTTCATCTTCTCGCCCATCCAATTCACAAAACACACCAAATATACACCCAACAGCACAGCCAGGCCAAATATATACACATTTCCCCTTTAACTACTACTATTATCAAAATATACACTTATATAGCTATATATGTTGTAGGTATAATATAAAAGCAGCTTTACATTTACGTGTGTATGTTTAGTGTGTGAGTGTGTGGTTGTAGTGTATGTACCACATCATCCATCATCCCATCTCATCCTCTTGTGCCAAGTCATCGCTTTCTTTTCCCTTTCCGTCTTCTCACATGCTAATGCAAATACTATAGTCTACTTTTTTTCTTCTTTCCCTTTTTACGCCAAAGCTCATCCTTTGGTAGTCCTAGTACTGTAGTATGTATTTATACCTAAGAGGTTTGCGATAAAAGAAAATCTTCTTCTGTTTCTACCAGATCTGGGTAGAAGTAAGTAGATATGGGATATTACACACTGTGTGAGCAAAAATGAAACAGAAATACTTAGGTACACACAGTACACGGTACGTCAGTTTTAGATGTAGTTCTGTGTGTGGGTTTAAGCAAGGATTGTATGAAAGTACAATGCGATCTGTCGGTCCAGTCATACTGGAAGAAAATAAATACGAGGAAAGTATTTATTTATATATGGATGAGAATTCGAAGTATCGTTCATCTTTGGCTCTCCTGTGTGTATTAAAGGATTATTTAACAATAAACTGTACTTTGTAGTATATTTGTCTGTAATACCTCAGTTTTATCGCCGAAATCCTTTCAACCCATGCTGTGGTGTCGTTCACTCACTCAATCTGTCACTCACACATGAACGAAACAAATGGCTACGCTTCATCATAGAAATTAATACCAATTCCAAACTTTTTCGCTAATACGGTATAATTCCTTCGTTTATATTTTAGTTGTAGCACATACACAATTTATACATATACAGACATTAGTTTTTTATATGGTTAGTATTTTTATTCTTTTTTAACTTTGTAAGCCACTACTGTACGATTCGTAAATAATTTGCGCAGAAATGGATTATTTATTATATCCTCAGCTAAGTAGGTGATGGTTGGGAAAACGTTAACAAATAAATTACTTTCCCAGAAATTTTGTGGCTTTGATAATGATAGATGTAGTACAGGTATGTGACTTTTCATTATTTTTGCAGCTTTTGTAACTCCTCCGAAGTTAAATGCTACATCACCCTGTGGCGACGTTTTGAGTGGGATTGGGGGTACAATAACCTCTCCAGGTAATTCATCTCTTTTTATAAACAACAGATGAATTACTACTACTACTGTGATAAAGATTTTGAAAAATTGCTTTGATTGCTTATAGGATATCCTAAGGGATACGCCGCCGGGTTGGACTGTCTTTGGCTCATTCGCGTACAATACAGCCATGCAATTTACGTCCGTATACAGCGACTGGAGTTCCAAACGAGTACTTGTAAGAAATTTTTAAAATCATTTAAAATTGTCATTTCAAACGCACACAAAAATAATTGCTCCTTTAAAATACAATTTCACATAAAAATCATTGCTATAATAATAATTAAATACCAATTAAGTATAATAGCACCATTAACAATTCTCAAACGAATTCAGAAGACTATATTTTAATAAATCAAGATTTAGGTGGTATTACTAGTACATACATAGTAATATCTGTAAAAGATACGTTTCTTCAGTACGGCAATATTTTGTCTGTGCCAAACAGCTTTAGATAATTGCAAGATAATATTGTAACAGAAATATTGTACAGCGTAAGAAAAATATGTTGAAATATTGAGAAAATATTGGTTTTGTGAAGGTAAAACGATGCAATCGTCTTAAATGTTCAGTGAATCGGTGACATGTCAAACACAAGAGGTTTTTTAGATGGGAGGTATTATTCTGTGTACATTCCACATTATGCTTGTGACAACATGCCACGCAGAAAATGTCTTTCTGTGTGTTTGTAAAGGAGTAAGTACGTTTTTGGAAGCGGATAGCGTAGAGATGATTGTCGGTGAATTCCACACGAGTTCACATTACTTCAATGCAATTTATGTTGTTGCATCGTTGAGTGAGGAGAAATCGAATGCTGAATAAAGCATAGCAAACAGAATAGCGTCAGTGGACGTGAAAAAACTAAATGCATGCAACCTTACATACCCTACCAAATAAATACACCAGCTAACAACGCCTCGTCTCATACATACGTAAATTCAACATTCTTACTTTCACTCGCATGCATACTCACAGTAAGTGTGTGGAATTATTTACACTAGTACACTACTCTACCTACTACTAGTAGTACTCCATTCTTCCTTATTACACAAAATGACAACAAGTACCTACCTACGCGTGTAATTCTTATTTTTTGGAGTAGACAACTTAATACTCGACTCACATAGCTATAGGTACATCTGACCAAATAATAAAGAGCAAAATGTTTCCATGTTAAATTGGTTTTGTACAAAGTAATGTAAGATTGGAATACAACTTTGTTCTATACGCTATTTTTTAATATATGACAAATTTAGACTTGAAACATTTTAAACATTAGAAGAAACAATTTGTACTTAACTAAGACGAAACAAGTAGTAACTACATAATAAGTATAGTTAATATTGCATTGCAATGTCATATTCAACAATTTTTTTATGGTTTCGCAACCATATTTTGAAATAACTCATTTGGATCTTTTTAGCTACCAATGTAATAACTCAGATAGTTTCTGCAATAACTTGTCCTTACATGGTACTTGCCAAAAAATGTTTTTCGTCTGCAGCCTGCAGCTAATTAATAATCTGCTGAAATTAAAGTCATTGAACTGTATTGTCATTTATGTAATATGAAAAGCCTTCATCGCGGGAAACATCAGGTAGCAAGGTAGGAGTAGATTAATAAAAGGTAAAATTACATAATATGATATTGATGCACACAGTTGAGTAGAACAAGCCTTTAGTCTGAAATGAGATCTACCTATACGCTTACAAAGTAATAGTATACTGTATAGGTACATTATACATACGGTAATACAGCTACGAAAGTAATACTTTACACTGTAAGTTAATGTTAATAAGTATTGAAGGAATGAATGAGGAGGAAATGGGGAATGAGACAATATACTTTGTATACAGTGGAATATATTCTGGAATATATTAAATAAGAGTGCCGCACCAATGAAAGCAGAAGATAGTCAGGGACCATGGACCATTACCACTTACTAGTTTTCGATTTCTATCTCTATGTGTGCAAATGCCGCAGAGAATTGTCGTATGAAAATACTAATACATTTCTCTATACACAGCAAGAGCTATGCTAATACCCAGTATAAAATAATATTACATTATACAGGCATATACTATATAAGATTAGTAATATATATTTATTTTCTGTTAGGTAAGTATACACTGAAGTGCCTTGGTAGTATTTGGTAGTAGAAATGTATATGGGAGTGTTTGAAGTGGATGTGGATAGACAGATCGTCGAAAAAGATGACAAGTTGGCCAAAGGAGTGTGACACAGAGAGTCTGGATGTCACACTAAATCAGCCTTCCCCTCTTTTCTTTCTCCGTTGGTCTTTTTCACACCAACGACTTGCACACGTTCTCACATAGCAGAAGTATCGTAGAAATATTCCTTCTGTTATTATTTTACTATGATACTATACTACGTACACGGACTCTCTACAACATTCGTCTCAATTTGCCTTTAGTGTATGAAAAGTACAAGAAGAGCCTGATAGCTCTCTCAAATCAAATGCTCTGTAGGTTTCATTGGCATTTCTCCTATACTAAATGTGAAGTGCACTCGATACTACAGGAAAATGTATGTTGTGTGTCAATTTACATTTATGAACGTGTACAAGATATAAGAGTATGAAATATTTATATGGGAAATAATATAGTAGGTGCAATGTCCCCGTGAGCAATGTTAATAAGTAGTGCAGGGCTACCATGGTAGAATGTAAAGTAATGTGGTTTCTTTTGCTGTCCCTTTTGAAGCTAATTGTCAAAAGGCCCAATTACGAATCTATGATGGCTATGAACACTCGCTGGACGAGCAAACTGTACTCAAAAAGTTTTGTGGCGACACACGCTTTTACAAGGTGAGTTTGTGTGAAATGCAAGGGAAACTAATTCCATTATATACTAAATAGAATTGACCATCCTTCTATAATATACAGAATGTAACGCTAAATAAACTCTTCATTCAAAATTCAAAGAAACTGGACCTGCATGACGTAATTTCTGATTGCAGTGTGCAATGTTTCATGCAAATTCTAAAGGTTGAACGATCAAAACCTGAATGTTGCTGATTAAGTTTCAAACATTTGTTCAGATAGATATTCAGACATTTGTTGATTTTCTTTGAATTTCCGGGTATTTATAGGGTCAATTTGTTGCATGAACGTATATTTACATGTGTAACATAAATACGATGGTTCCTGCCACGTACAGGTGTAAATATTTATGTTATAAGTTGTACGGGTGTACAGAAAGCTTGTACATGAAAGTCTCAACTGACCCATGTGTTTGTGAAGAGATAGTAGATAATAAATAATTCGGATTTGTGTGTTTTTCAGGGTGAGGAGGACAAAGTGCTTTTGTCAGAAAGGAATCGGCTTTTGATTCGTTTCAGTACCACAGAGCCGTCGAAGCCTGTAAATGACACTCAAGTACAAATCGGCTTTCAACTTGTTTGGTCTGATGTCGAATTCGACACTCCGGGTGTGTATTTAGTATTTACTTTGTTTTATTTCCAGTCCTGAACTACTTTTTCTGATCATTGCTTTTATAACTTTATTGACATAACCGGTTTATATTTATTTAGTTTGTGAAATGATTTTTGTGCTCATTGATTTTCACGGTACTTAGGTAATTGCACGAAAAATTCCCGTTTCCCTTGTCAAGAAGCACAGATTTGTTTTACGAAGCATCACACGGGCGGCACATCAAGTTGTCCGGATCTTCGAAACTATTGCATCTCTTCTGAACTTGTTTGCGATGGAATGCCTCACTGTGCCGAATATGACAGTTCGGATGAACAGAATTGTATGTTTACAACAAATCCCTATGCTGTTACATGAAGAAAGTTAACTTTCTCGTCTGGAGAAAGTTGGCTCTCACTTTGTCTATTGAATATTATGTAGAAGATATGTTTTTCCGGATGTAGGTTACAGATCACCCCTGATAGCTTTCATTGTCATCACACCTTTGGTACTGTTGACGACGTGTTTATTCGTTTGCTACCTTTGTTACAAGAGAAATAACCGAACGAATTGTTCTGGAGACACTGCGACGAATTCAAATAAAAACGATGACCGAGACAGCAACAACAAAACCCAAGGTTGTTGTTGTTGTTTCACAACTTCGAGAAGTTCGGACGTGAATTCTCAACATACAAATTCAAAATATCCTTCACTCAATGCTCCTATCACTCGTGGACCCATCTATTTTAAAAATGACCTTGAGTAAAAAAAATCTGCAAAACCAAAACTCAAAACTTTACTTTAAAACAATTAGTTCCCAAATTTTAAATTTTGGATTAAATTAATGTGCGAAAACCTCATTATATTTTTAGATCTCCGGGAGCTTCTGATATTGTATCACCCGCGAGTGGATTCTCCGACACGGAATCTGAGATGGGTCCTCAGACATTTTGTCCAGCACATGGACCAGTTCCAATGGTTCCATTTCGCTACTTATCTCGTCACTTTCCATTACTGCCCGTGGTTCAGGAGCAAGTTTGTTACAGTGATACTTATGACGATGGCGGGAGTACCTACTCCAGTCAGAATTCCGATATAATAATTTACGACGAGGACAAAGGCTGTTTGCGTTCTCCATCGACAGCTGATCTGGAAAGGGACAAGTCCACAAGCACCGGACGAGTAAATGAATGGCGATTGAAACAAATTCGACGTGTTCAACGTAGCGATGCAGTTTACATGTCGGACGATGCCAAAAGCTCCGCTGCCTCAAGTCCGGGAAGAATTTGTCCACGTTGTCTTGAGAAAGATCGATCTTCAGATTCAAAATTCTCTGGAGCGACGACGATGGCAACGACGGGCCCGAGACTGGACAAACAAGTTTCACGAGAATCTCAAGGGATCCAATTCGACTCCGGTATTGATGTTATTGACAGCATTGACAATGTAAAAAACATCAGCTTTGACACGTGCACTTCCTCAGACTCTGCATTTTCACATAGTTTCCCGGCAGTTTCATCAACCACTCATGTTCACCATCACTTGACACCTTGTCGACCTTCTGTTGCTGGATGGAAGCCTGGTTTGTTTGCTCATCTGAAACCTGACAGTGATAAAGAGCTCGTGGCACGCTCCAATACCATTGCTCATGATTGCTCGTCTTCCCACGTGGAAGAAGTCAACAATCAATCCATTCAAACAACTCAGACTCAAACGGACTTCCCCCAAAGAGAAAGCTCCGGCAGTCAAACCAACCAAGCCAACGATTTGCCTGTACATCACACAATTTGTTCAAATCATCCACCACCATCCAGAACCAATAATTGCTGCCAAGCTGTCAACGATAATTCTTTTTGTACTACCGTTACAACTTTTGGAGTGTCTCCAGAAACAATGGTCAACAGCTGTGGTAATACTGTCGCAAAAGCTACAGATGTTTGACATTAGTCCTCTAAATCAAATCAAATTCGTAACATATTTACGTAATCAGCTAAGCTATTCTCTATTTAATTCCCAGTTTCATATACATTTACATCTTTGCAGAGAATTGTAATTCTTTGAAGAAATTCTGTCAGTTTTTATGAAGGAATGTAAAGGTAACACCCTTAGCGTTTGAGAAAGTCATATTATACAGATTATCATCATAAAAGTTTAGAAGAAGATTATATAGGTAGGTGTACCTATATAATATAAAGAATTATAGTCATTATATTATAGGGACATTTTTAATTAGGTGCTACAAATTATTGTATGGATTTATGTAAAAAGTTAGGTATTACATGGTATTACTAATACGGGGAGAAAGTCTTAGTGGTACTTATTTATGTGTGTCTTTGTCTATATAAAATATATCAATCATGACGTAGGTATAACTCTCTGTAGGTGTATAAATTGTAATACATCTTGTATTTTGTATTGTGTACGCGTACGTAATGTATGCCATTGTAAAAACTACCATTGTAAAATAGCAAATAGAGACAATCTTCAATATTAGTGAAATGACATTATTCCTACATTTGTTTTCCAGACATCTGTACAGTATCATAAAATTATTTTATCATTTGTTTGTTAAAAACCTAGTAATGGTATAGTGGTACAATGTTTAACAGTGTGTTGATTTGAATGACCATGGGTATACAGGTGTACTAGTTTTTGTAGTTATGAGTTTATTCTGTTAATTGCATTTCTATTACATGTATTAAGTTGTAAATGTCTCAGTTTACTGTGAGATGAGTTTGAGGACTATGCATTTGCACATTGAGATGACAAAATGTTGTCTATTATGTAATAAAAACATGTACATACATATGTAGGGTATGTATATATAATGCCTATGTATAAATGCTAATGTGTGGTTATATATTAGTAAATGTAGCTTAACACTAAGGTTTTCTGCTACAAATTAAAGATAGATACTTTCACAATGAATTGTGATATTTTACTTGATATGTCGTTATTACTGTTTGTGAATAAAAATTACTCATTACTTACATATACAATTAAAATTACATTAAGTTTACATAATGGGTATTAGGTTAAGAGTAAGTTTTGAGTAAGTAAGTATACTGTACATAAAGTAAGTTTGTAATTTAATTGTAAAAGTACTAGATGAAGAAAATGAAATTTGTAATGCCTATTATGAAGTGTACATTGAGTGTACATACAAAATGTCCAGTTATTTTACTGGGGTGAATTATTATATATAGAGCGGACTGATATAGCACAAGTTGGATGAGTGTTGCATACACAAAAGGGTTGCTTGACTTTATTATGAAAACAAAGTATACGCTAGAGAGATACGTATAAAATAAATACTTATACAGATCAAAGTGAAAAAGGATGCAGCAACAACAACTCCTTTATAGCCTACTCTACTTAATATTGTCTGGTATAATATTTCTAGTGCAGGAGTTGATTGGAATTTTCTAAGGAATGTTGATATTAATAAAGATAAGTAATCAAATCATAAGATAGAGAATTAATATTACAGCATGATACTATACGATGTGTATAAAGTACTTGTATATAGTAATACTATATATACCTATGCAATTGTACTGTAGTCTAGCTGGATATTTTAGTTTGTCAATTAAGCTGCTGCGTTATTTGTACCGTTGTAATGTTTATATATGATATGTATTATTGTTTGTGTGTCTCATGTAGTATGATAGATGAAGAATGAATAATATAATCAAAACGTAAAGGAAAGAACCTCTCGGGTACTTTATTCTTAACAAATGGAATGATCTTATTATTATTATTGCTAGAATTCAAGTATTTGTCTGACTTTTTCATGCTAATAACAAAGTACTACTCTGAAGTTAATATTATTTTCTTTGTCATGCTGTTTGCTGTCTAGACTTATTATTACTGTACTAATGGAGATCGCCGCAGCGTCTAAAATCAAATATAAATCTCAGCAGGTAAGCTTCGTTTAATTTTGTAGATGTTTGAAACGTGCGTAGTGTGTTTTATATCAAGCACCCGTTGTCCCTTTATTATCTTGATTGTTTTCATCATTTAATGTGGCCATAACACAAAATAAATTGAAAAACAAATGCAACCACTTAACAAAATCAGCTCTGCGGTTATAGTGAACTATAATCAAGGGCGTATTTGAGATTCTAAAATGGAGGGCGAAGGGGTTGGTAAATTTGTGGTCTTCGGAGGAAAGTTAGATAACCCCTTTTTTGGAATCTGGAAGTGGGGCTCATCACGCACGGTGATACGACCTTGACCATACTTAATAATTATAATTGAGATTCAATTCTTCTTACAAACACATAATATGGTAGTGCAAATCATGTAATAGTTATATTGTAAGCATAAATCTCTATATACCAATAGTAGATTGCTTTTTGAATACCGCAATGCTTGTTTAGCTTAAATGAACTTTTTTAATGTTCATATTTATGGATATGATTAAATGTAAGTATTTTGTACCATGCATACATGAAAGTATTTTAATTTTTTAATGAGCTGTAATTCATTAGTAGTTTAATTTAGTAGTACAGTTAAACAGTAGTCTTTTATTTAATAACAATATAAATTTGTACATTGATAAAACTCCACTATCTATCCTTAACCTCTCAAAACATTATAATGTTTAAGCGTGCTACTACCTATAGGATAGCTTTTTATTTTCACACATTAGATTTCTTTGTATAACTGCCTTCTTTTCAAACTTTAAGGATATTTTATTTTCTTACCTTTGTAAATAGTATAAAACATGTACAAATGACAGGATTATTTTCTATGGTTGGATTATCCTTATTTGCAATTTTTAGATTTTTGAATAACTAACAATAAGTACAATTTATCTTTTGAGCGTACATGGACGGAATAATTATCAGTGTGACTAAAGCTAAATTAAACTTTTCACCATTACTCAATCTTTAGATTTACAATACAAACAGAACTATCCAGAATATTCAGAGAGCACATTTATAAAAAAGCTTTACATATACAATAAGGCACAAGATGAATCTAAAGATTTATCAGTTAAGACACAAAGTAACAAAGTAATATAAAACCTGAAGTTGGAATTTTAGTTGCTGAAAGAAAATTATTAAGACAGATATTTCTTTTATACACTCATAAAATATTATTACAAATGCACATACAACAATAATTAAAAATCATTTAAAAACACTACGATATTAAAGAGTACGAAACAAAAGTTTTCTTTAGGTATTTTAAAAATTAAAGAATACAAAGTGACTGCACAAACAAAGCCCTCTTTACAACCACCGGTGTCTGTCATTAATAAAAGCAAGTTACCCATTTTCTGTTTCATTTATACTTTACACATCACATTCAAGGAGATATATATATAAAACTAACTAAGATAGTAACACTTACTATAGAACACACTTTTTCCTGTAGATAAGTAGTATAAAACTTATTTATACTGTATGTATAAAAAGATATGTCATTTACGTACAAAATGTTTTGGATGGAATGGACGAAATTTTAATTTGGCTGTCGAAAACTGTAAATGGGTCATGATTTTGGTTTACGGGTTTAGAAGGAAAACGAGAGAGAGGACGGATGCAATAAGAACGAGGATGATACTTGAAGACATGGAAGAAGCTGCTGCGAGCCTGCACTTGTACATATCATATCTTGTCTCATTGTCCATAACCAAATTGAGGAATTCAGCTTCAACAAGTTGACCGTCATAATATGTAATGGCATCATCGAAAGGATACTCGAATCCCTGAAGACATTCACATTTGTAGCCTCCAGTGTCAAATCCTCGTCCCAATATAGGCACACACTGCAATAAAAAAAGTCAAAAGTAAAATTAGCTCATTATACTTCGTGGGAAAACAAATTTTGCTATTGCTTAAAGATTAATGACTATTAATGACTTGATTGATTACAAATTATTGGAAAACTCACGTAAGATGTTGTACGATCACATTTGTGTGAATCTTTGAAAGCGTTTGGAGTGTAGTAATTGTCTGGACACTGATTTATGTCCAATTGAGTCAAATCCATTGATACCGAAACAACTCCTCTGCAAAAATAAGTTTATTCGCAAAATTAAGGACTCAATTTTTTTAAAGAGTGTACAAAATCACTTTGTTGTTTATACGGGCAAAATGTTGTACCCAACATTTTTTCTTCATTGTAGTGATTGTTACTTCATTGTTACTTTCATTAATAAATGTTTTACTGCTTTAAACTACAATTCAGCCCATGAAAATGGAAATACACCAGACACCTATTAAAGATTTAGGTAAAAAAGATTTATTGATTTACTTGAATTCTAAATTGGCACGAAGACTGTCCCACCCGAAAAAGGGACTTGAGTAGGTGATAAGCCATTTGGGAACAAGTCCTCTGCAGTCGAAGTATGGAGTTGTCCAGTAACCGTGGTGGAGGCTTGCAGCCCTAGAAAATAATTGTCATTTGAAATATTTTGCTTTGACTAGATATTTGTAGATAGTATAATGGGGCAAAAATGAT
The DNA here is from genome assembly GCA_019776165.1 of Pogonognathellus flavescens. Taxonomy (NCBI): domain Eukaryota; kingdom Metazoa; phylum Arthropoda; class Collembola; order Entomobryomorpha; family Tomoceridae; genus Pogonognathellus; species Pogonognathellus flavescens. The sequence goes on from JABASD010001398.1 coordinate 29,961, forward strand.
AAGGTACAAATTAATGATGAAGTGTACCTGTAAAATGTTGGGTACTGCTCGAACTTCCTGGAAAATATTCCCGTTTCGTTATTTCTCAAATGAATTTTTAAATAATGTTTTTCCAATTCGTCGAAATTGGTTGACCAACGATTTTGAAGGAATTTAAACCATTGCTTGTTGGTATACACTTGTTCTGTTATAAAGAAAATCTTATCATGATTACTACAAGGAATAATTTTCTGCTTAAAAGAAATGGAGTATTTTCTTCCAAGGGCATATTAAATTAATGATGGAAATAATTTTGCTAAACTGTACTTGTATCATTAAGACGAGCTAAATCTTCCAATTTGAATTTTCGGGTGTTGAGTTGTTTCTTGTAAGCAAATGGAGCAAAGAGAGTTCTGTTTGTAAATTTATTTCTCTGGAAAAATGTTCCGGCGCTCCAGATTTTTGTATCTCCAAGTACAAGTGCTAAAGTTTCAGCAATGATTTGATCTTCGGATAATGGTTTGTCGGGCACTCTTTTTCCTGGGAATACTTCATCAGGATCCACGATTTGCAAATAGGCACTTATGAAATTCGACAATCTTATAGCCATCAATGCTTCATTTTGATATTGTTCCTCAGCTCCGAATCCAATGTCTCCGTTTAAAATAAGATCTTGAGGTTTGTACTTCTTACACGTATCTGAATTCACAGAATTTATAAACCGAATTATGGCATCAGTATTCAGATTCTTTTGTTTGGTCACAGTCGGATCGTTTGGTGAATAGTAAGTATTGGGACTCCAAGAGATATTCCTATAGCTGTAATGTTTGTCCAGATATTTTTCTCGTATGTGATACGGAGCTCTTTGCCATTGCACCTATTCAGTAGAAAAAACATGGAAAATACAACACATGAAATTAAATAAAGAGTTTCTACATGCTTTACCCCGAATAGGGGACACATTTAATTGTAAATTATTTTTGAATTAAAAGTTGGATTTGAAAAACTTATGTTCTCACCGGTCTTGTTTGTATCCAACCAATTTTGAGACAGTCGAAATAATGTCTATATAATTCCTCAGGGCTCCTTTCTATTATTTCGCCCAGATAGGGTCGCCTGTCTACGTACGGAAGTCGAAAACCAGGTCTGCATCGACATTGGTAGCCACCTCTTCGAAAACCGTAGCCATGTATAGGTTCACACTACAAACATTTTAAATTATTAATACAAAGTGTATTTGCAGAAAGAAAAATTCATATAAATTGTTCTTACTTCTGTTGTTTCCTCTTTACATCGGGCTGTCCCTGCAAATCTATTCGGTTCAGGATTACCTTCCCCTGTCGGACATTGATTCAAATCTATTCTTTCAAAATCCATTTCCATTACTGAAACTGCAGTGTACCTGTACAGAAACAATTTTTTTAAATAAATACATTAAAAAATACTAAGTTTGTAGCAGTGGTTGTAGAAATACAGATATGGTTGAAAAGTGCATACATATTTTTATATACTAAAGCACAAAAGGAACAAAATATTTTGCATGAAGCATATAGTATACAAACAAGGGCGTATCCACGTAAGGGCTCACAGGGCTAAAGCCCCCTCCCAGATTTCGGTAAAAAGGGCCATTTTATTAGTAAAAAAATTAATTTAAATTCATTTTTTGCCTCTGAGACCCCATTTTATAATCCTAGATACGCTCTTGAATACAAAGATAATCCCGAATTCCCGGTAGGCACGGTTTCAATAATATTAAGTTACTACTAATAATAGTAAAGCTCAGCTAAACGAACGTTGGGTATTCTATGTGACGAAATCCAGTATGTCGGGGATAAATATCAGCAATGGGTACTACAGCTCCAATTATCCACTTATTAGATCTTCCGCAATCAAAGTAAGGTCTTGTCCATTTCACCGGTCCTGGATTTTCGTCTGCTCCTGGCGGTCCATGGAAAGTGTATGTTTCATTTGTATTGTTCGCATATCTAATTTCTATTTGGTAAGTTGTTTTCGTGTCATGTCTGTCTCCCACATTATCCGGCAGCCAACTTTTGTACCAGTCGTTAATTCGATAAAAATCAGTCGTGTAATTGTAACTCTGGCTATTCGGAGGAACTGCTCCTAAATCCTTCACGATAAACGTATTTAGCGTTGATATTCTCTCCAAATGAATCGGATCGTTAAAATCATCAGCTCTGAAACCATCAACATAATACAATTATTACAACTTTCATGTAAAACATTTTGTTGATAAAATACAAAAGGACGAAAATATTTCACCTGTAGGTTCTCGGAGCAAATAGTGGGAATGTTTTATTGAAGAAACCTCTGTATGACGGAGAAAATGAAGCATTCGGTGAAAAGTAAATGGCACTCGCGTTAATTCTCGGATTAGCTGCAACATCAGCTATAGTTGACAGAAAGTAGTACATCATACCGGGATCATAAGTGTCATTAATGGCCGGACGGATGAATCTTGATTGCAAAACGTAAGACCAGAAGAAAGCTCTGTTCATGGCCATGTTATGTAAATGAAGTAAAGCTGTACGATTCGGGAACACCGGGTTAATATTAATCTCTTTGATATCTGGCTTATGTGTCACAGTGTCAGCCGGTAAGTACAGATCTTTTCGCTGACGAATTTGACAGTTTTCCTGCGTAACTTGATCATATTTATTTTTGATTTCGTCAAATGTATCTCGGGTTTGCCAGCCAAATTGCCCCATGGAAAAACCCACAAATACTGTCATGAGAATGGCAATGCATTTCAGGAGATTCTTCGTTTCTTTATCTATCAGACCCATTTTTCCTTTTCTTCTTCTTTGTATAAATGCTAAATTATCAAAATCTGAGACACAACATACTCCAAAACTCCAAACGAACTCTCACGCACATAAATAGCTGTACTCTCTCTGTGTAGAAAAATGTGTGTAACAAATTGAATGCAAAAATAAACAAAAAATTAAGCTAAGACGAACTTTAAGTTCAATTCTATTTTCGTAAATACGACATTATGAAACTTAAATGATATAAACCACACCCGTCGTGCTATGACAAATTGTATACAACAACTTTGGCTGGATGCTGTAATATTTACCGCCAGTGTATGCTAATGCAATGCACCTGTCCGCTATAAAAAGTTTTACAACCCAAGGTACTACTCTCTGTATAACTGCCACCTGACATAAGTGACTCACGTAACATGCAGGTAAAACATGCATTGTATTGTATGTAGCCATTGGCTTCCCTTTGTGCTCGTTAACACTTAGACATTGTTCCATGCTACACCTGTCCATTGTGCCCCTTATGTATCTTCAACTTATAAACTGTACCCTTTCTTCTACATATTTTCAATACAATCTCAAAGTCAGAATATCATAATTATTCCATTTGGTATAACTGTGTAAAAATACTGGACTATTAAACATTTAGAGAAATTGTATACGTATCACCTACTTATCTGTAAACAGGGGTAATTTATTTCCTGCAGTACAAATAATTTTACTCGTTAAAGGGCTTAATTAATTTATTAAGGTTTATATGCAATGAGTTTTCTTCATTTGTTTTGTAAGGAAAGAAATAAAAATTTGATTACCTACAGCTAAATGCTTAAAGCTAAAACATGTTTAAGTTATAGACAAACATCAGAGAGAGAAATATATTAAATGAGATGCTATAACTTTTTTCAGCATCCTTTTTGGTAAAATTAAATTCTCTTACAATATGAATGTAGTCTTTCAGAATTTTGAATAATATGTATTATACTGATAATGAATCTCTTAGGTATTTACAAATATTGAATAAAGAGGTTAGAGATAGATATTTTGACCTGTAGAGCAATCAAAAATAAAGGATTTATTGTTTAAGAGTTCATTATTGTGTGTGTATATAACTGTATTTTTGTATAACGTATTTTTGTCAATTATATTCATATTCTACTAATACTACTGTACTGTATTTACTAACTATTATACACATCATTACGTTTTTCTATAGTTTTTACACTTGAAACTACTTTTGTAATGTATGGATACACTATAGACTATAGAACCTCGAAAACTGCTTACGTAGGGCTTAATTACGTCTTAGAACTTATTATTTACAGAGTAATAACGTAGAAGATGAACATCGAATAACAAACATGTATAGCAATGTAAGTAAATTAATAATAATAATGAATGATATCTTATATATAGAATGAACTGTATGTAATCTAATGTGATATTAGTTAACGACAATGAATATAACACTCTTATAGTAAAGTATAGTTATTTCAGTAGTGTATATACGCACACATTAGTTGTCTGTCGGTATTGTTTGTTTGTAATTGATTATACATTATATATAGATACATTTTCCATAATTTTATTATTATATTCCGATGTGTTTATGAATTTTCAATTTTAGCATTGTTGTTTACAGCAGTGATAATGGATCACATGAGTAGACAGTTTTTTCCATTCCCATCACTTTGTCCGCTAGTTGATCCGTCTGCTTTCTCTATTTGTGTGATAATGGCAGAGAATATATCTGTTACTGAATCATTGTTTTTGGCTGAGGCTTCAAGAAATACAGCTTTCCATGACTCGGCCAGTTTCTTCCCCTGTTCTTGTCCTATTTTTCTTTCGGCCTGTAAATCCTTTTTGTTTCCAACAAGAACAAGGGGCAAATTTACTTTACCCGTCATGTCCAACAATTTATCGTAGATTATTTGAATCACTTCCAAAGAACGGGGGTCAATGATCGAGTACACTAAGACGAAACCTAAACAGTAAACAAATTCAAATCATAAATAAACAAACAGATAATAAAATTGAGTCATTAAGAAAGCGTGTCAGAATCAAAATCTCATAATACATATAACCTAAGCCTCGCAGGACCAAAAGTATCGCTCAATAAACGAAAACATGTAATATTATGACTATGACTAATGAAATGAGTAAACAAACATCAACAAGCTTAAAGTAAATACACAACACACACTCAAATGATACTAAAAACAAATAGACTACATACTACATAAACATACCGTGAATATCCATTGAATATTGCGTGGGGAAAATGGAGTACTCATCTTGTCCGGCAGTGTCAACCAATGTCACTTGGTATTCTTGCCCCCTGACTTTAACATTTTTTGTGAACGTATTTTCAATAGTTGGTTCATAAGAATCAACAAACTGATTTTCAACAAATTGAATGGTTAAAGAACTCTTGCCCACACTACGGAAGCCCAAAATTGCAATACGTCTTTGTTTAGGAGGCATATTTTCCTATGATTGTGACTTATCAATTAATCTGAGAAAAAGTAGATCCACGCTCCAACAAATCTGTTTCAAATAGTTTAACATCAATAAAATACAAAGTTATAAAAACAAATTATTATGCAGAATATTGCAAAAAATCGTGTTTATTTCTTACCAAATAGAATCCACAACAATGCGAAATGTTACTCCGTCCTTTTAACGCAACCAATCACCTGCAAAATCTGAAATGTAACAAAAGCAAATCCGAAATTAAAATCCTATTTTTGCCGTCATAATTTACTCATCCTCTTTTGCACCCTATTCTGCCAATTTTCTGTCTTTTGTATTCGTTTAGCATTGAACGAATTTTTATGAATGTATGTGTACCGATTTCTTAATAAAATTCTCTAATTTTGAAATCAAAACAAGAAGATACTCCAAAAAACAAATTTCAAACCGCTCTTAACGATACGATGACCAAGCACGAACTTATCAACTATAAAAATTTAAACTACACTGATGTTTACAATAAAAATAGCAACAAAAACGCTGCTACCTTTTTATGATTATAAAATTCCTGGAGTTTCTACAACCCGAAGACAACAATTATAATCAACTCCTCCGAATTTTTGATGTTCTTCTGAAGACTGCTACGTACAATCTGAATTAAAACTGATTACGTTCCCGTCCCGTAAATTAAAGCTGTTCAATGTTTACCAACGAATGGACGTCAGAGGTTCTCAAACCAATCCGCTTTAATAGAAAGTCTGATACTGTGTAATTTAGTGTAATTGTGTGAAAATGTAAATACATAAATGCACATAGGGACTGACTGACTGAGATTTGTTTTACACCAATTTATATGTGTCCCCGTGTACAAAAACGTAACTACATACACATACAACAAACATAATAATCTACGCAGTTAAGACTACCACAAAGTATTTCATTTAAGTGAACAATTTGCTTTTATATTACACACAAACCTCTTTTACAGTTTGCTATCTTCCCTGTATATCTCTGTGTAGCTTTATTTGCTGACTATCACGATTTTGATGTTTATCATTTTAATTCTTCTGCTATGTTTATATTTTATCATATCTCTCTCTACTGTGTGTCCTGGCAAGGGTAATGATTTATTTACTTTTAGTGGCTGGGCCTATGCTTATTATCCATTGATTGCCTTTATATAATAGTGTATACGTGTTATAACATAAACACGCAATACTCGAGGACATACTTAAACATTTATCACTAATCCACTTTACGTTAGCATTACTAGTCTGAAATAAATCGATTAAATGTAACTGGGTACTTCACTATGTCCACAAAACACTTACAATTTACTCCCAAACAAAAAATTGCAGTTTGCAAAAAAAACACACACACAGAGGTAAAGAATATTTTTAGACTTACTACTTACAATCTTGCAAGTTGTAAATGATATTACTAAAACATCGGCTCGATTAGACCTTGTGAGGTCTAAAACAATAAAAACTTTCGTAATAGTTTATAAATAAAGGCAGGTTAAGAGACATAAGGTCTAGAAACATTTAGTATGTAAATAAACATTACACGGAGAAAATAGACTTGCTCTTCTAAATATGATTGTAAGTAAATGTGACAGGAAGCTTTGTGAATTTTTGTCTATCATTACTAATGTAATGACTGTAACCTTTTTAAAGGTTATTCACTTATTGTTCCTGGTCTATGCTTCTATATTCTACATACATACATAAAAAGAGAAAGAATTATTACACAGCACACACACTCATATACATAATCAAGATATGCATATAAAATGTTCATGTCTAAATGATTTCCTATACATAATAGTATAATAGTAATACAATTTTACAAAGGTGAAGCTATAAAAATAATGCTACACCTAAAATACATCAGGAAATATCGATTTGTCATTAAGTTTCAAATAATATTGTCGAAAGGTTAAATTTCATTGTCTTTCGCATAAAATTCCTTATATAGGTAAACATACTTTTTATTTAAGCGGTCCTTTCTACATGTAGATATGTAATAATACCAATCATAAATAAATGCCTACATAAATAAACTTAGCATATACGTGTAAATACCTATATAAATCCCAATAATAATATATCGTATAGCCTTATTAATGATGTAACACAAGAAGAGATCACTTACCAATTTTTGCTTGCACACGAAGAACTCAAATGTAATAATATGTGAATCTGTTATGTAACGTGCTGTATACAAGTGCTACGTTTACGTAAAACTTGTATCGTTGAAAGTTTACAAGTAAAATTTACAAACAGTGCAAATTTGACTATAGTACAAAGGATCGAATTCTTATTAGGCAAAATACACGCACTTTTCCGCTGCGGGTGCTTCTTCAAGTCTCAAAGTCCATTTATAGTTAAAGAGTGGAAAAGCTGTCGACTAGTTACATAAATGAACACAAAATATGTTTTTAGTAATGCGTAGGAAATTATTGCAGCCAATCCAGAGCGTATACATAAAGAGGTAGGATGTGTGTTAAGTATTATTAGTAGTAATAGCAGTAGTAGATATAGTACGAAACAATTTTTCTGTATCTCTTTATTGATACACGTTGCAGATAAGGCAAGGTATCTTTTTATAGATAGACACTCTTTAACAACTACTACAGCCGTGTGTAGTATTCGTAGTAGCAATAAAGTGAAGTAAATGTATATTGCCACAAATCAAATCGTAATTTTATTGAGTTGAGAGTTTACCTGTATATTTCTGTCTACTACTAACACACTACTGCAGTTACACAGGTGATAATAATATTTCACTTTATAAAGACTACTTAGGCATAATAACCTACAGGGTACTTATTGGAATGATTCTCTGGACAAACCCAATTTTCCCAATATTAAAAGCTAAAACAGCTTGTGACTGCTCTGGAAATCGTAACAAGGAGTAGTAGTGTGGTGTGTTTTGGATAATGTGCTTTTTACTACAAGTTTCTATATTATTAGCAAGGTCGACAAGTTGAAAGTTTTACAGACATGACGAAGAAACGAATAAACTCACAGTCACACAGACATTCATCCAGTTTCTCTCCAAGTTTCAAGACTAGACGCGGATAACACACCACATCTCCTTTACATGATCTCCTTTACTTTAGTTTAATATCGCGTATACAATTCTAGACACACAGGGCTTTTCCTCGTGCATTACTTTATTCCGACGTAATATACACTACTACTACGTCCATGTAATTCTGTATACTTGTACACAATGCACGTAATAAATTAGCATGGTCTAGTATAGGAGAATAACATTATGGGTGTATACTTTACCATGACTAAAATATTCGTGTTTTGTTTATATGAGACTGTGTGAGAGATGTATCACTATAATGAGATTTTCCCAATTTCGTTTCAATATGTTGGTTGTCTTTTCATGTCATTCGATTATGGCGTATCTATGTGCATAAGCTATGCTTCTCCTCTGCAGATGAATTACGTATAAATCATACCATGATGGTAATGGGCTATAAATAGGATTTCGATTCATTCTTCTTCTGGGAGATTCTATTTAGTACGTTTGTGTATTCCACATGGTAGATCTGCATCTGCTGACTCTCTGTCTGTACCAAATTGCTGTTTTAACTTTGTTAGGACTTTAATTGGACAGAACATGCCTATGAGTCTTACTTGAATAGTTCATGGAGCGGAAAGCTTTTGTGAGAATTGGTTATCCGTGTTTTATACCTATGTGGAGTATTTACCAGACCTTTTACCATGAACTCGCGTAGTGGTAATCGTCATCGTCGCAGACGTCAATACACCAACAAAATTGCAGCGCAGGCATTTCTCCAGAGTTGGAACTTTACTAGGCAAATACCACACTGCCAGGCTTTACTTTTACAATACGAGGCAAATACTATACTGCCACAGGCTTTACTTTTACAACTTTACGGGTGTCTTTCTCCGTCTGTCTGTAGTATTCACGTAACGCGTTTTGTGTGTGATTCCAGGCGCTTTATGTACTGCGATGCACAGTAAACACAACAATTTCAGTTTTATTTCAACACAGCTGCGATATTTTACTCTCTTTCGAATCATGCGTCGTTTTCACTCATAAAAACGACGTGAACATTCAATAAAATACATTTTAAACATGTGTCATGTCTTCATGATAATATTGTTGTATTGTAAAGGGTTTTACACAATAATATTATTCTACATTGTATGAAACACTTTATCCATGCGGGTTTAACATAAAATAACATAGTGCAGTAGTAGATTTACATAGTGGATTAGTCTATACATTATACATAGCTTAATATGAACATGCAAAGGCAGACAGTATGAATTAAGATAAAATACCAATGTAAAGCATGGTCTTATCGCGTGACGGGGATTCATCGCCCTTTCTCCGCATTCTTGTTAATTAACATTTTATATACTGCAAACAATATGACAAGTTGCACATGGACATGGACATGTCTTTGGATTGATATATAGCTTCACATTTTTAAAAAATTAATTAATACAGACAGAAAACTACTAATTGCATTTTCATGTCATTTCACCAATGTGCCGCAGTTTTGTATGGAAATTAAATTCTATTCTACTTAACATGACAAATCGTACTTCATTGTAGATGATAATTCATCAGTGGGCGTTCGTGACATTTAAGAAATGTATTAAAAATGTCAGTACGCTTAAAACAATTTGTTCTATATACTCGGGATTAAGAAAAAGTATGAAAAACATTTTTCGCTTAGATATCAGTATTTCTCAAGATGAGACGTTTGTATTATATTTAGTATACAGGAAGTCATAATCATGAGATAATGAATGATTTATGAACTTCCTGAACTTGCTATGAAGTTTGCAATAAGTCATTAAATGTTAAACTGTTGAAGACTGCTTGGTACACTTAAATGAGAAAGATTACTACTGCACACTGCCTGTAATAGCAAAATAAATAAGTGTAACAGTTTATAGTTGCGTTTTTACCCTAAATGGTATTTATTTACGTTATTGCATTTTATGTTCATTAGTACAACTAGGTAGGTCATTCTCTGCTAGAGGATCTTCATTTTCATTACTAAGTAATTAATACAATGAGAAAATGACAAGTGTGCAACACTTTAGGGACTGGAGCACAAAAGACCGAAATTGTATCTGACTGAATTCTGAAAATACATGATTGTATAAAGTATATAGGCATATGCATTATGTATTATTGATATCGCGTTGCATGAGCTGAAAGCATGGGTTTCACATGAAGCCGTAAACAACATGATGCATAGTATTACAAGCAAACTACTGTAGATCGTGTACGAGATAAGAAAAATAAATGCTGCATTACCATACATTTTCATATCGATTTTTGTATATCAGTATATATAGTGATAGTTGATAGTAATACTCTAACACATAAGTACAAACACTATTTCCTCTATAATATTACACAAAAAGATAATGTAGAATTCGTAGTATAAATATTTGCAAGTACGCCATGACCTGCTCCCGTCATGTATTTCATTTCTTGATGCACCACTCAGTCTTGTCTTCTTCTTCAACGAAATATACCCGAAGCAATTTCCTAGCTTATTTGTCTAGGCAAAAAGCATTATACCTTTTATAATATTAAACTCACACCCTGTGTGTGTTTACCATTACCTATAAAATACAAACGGATGCATTTGTTGTACTTATCTGTTTTCTCTGTCTTTCCATGCAAATTTTCTGCGCTTGTTACCCGAAATCGTCATTCTAGCCGTAAAATGGTACATTTCTACTTTATATGTGCCAGCCCGTATACTACCATACCATTTATAACCCACATTTGCACACAGAAACACAAGTGGAAGAGACCGACAACTTTATTCAAGTTAATTGAAAGGATACTGTAGAGCACAGCAATATTTTCACCTTCTTCCAACCTGGGGGAAGAAGATGAAAATTGTGACTGACTCTATCATGTTCGTAGACTTAGGAAA
>JABASD010001399.1:0-41139 GCA_019776165.1 Pogonognathellus flavescens
CTTTATACTTTTATGTGACCAGACCATTGATTCTGTGAAGACAATCAGTACAGTTCCTTTTTTTGCTCAGAAGATTCAATGCGACGCACTGGAAATTCAACATTCTAAAGCGATTGTAAACTGGGCGTTTATAACATAACCAATGTTTATTTCTATTTTGGTTTAAAAATTGAGATTACCACACCCAGAGGAAACGGAGTAAAATGAATCAATCGATTGCTAGCGGAAACATTCAGCCACTACATCAAAATGCAGAGGAAAATACTGAAGCTATAACGTTGGTTAATGGAACTGCAAACTCAACGACGGATCAAAATGATACAGACGATGATATGCACATCCGAATCCCTATTGTGGGGTTCGAAACTATGGAGGAGCGAGCTAGATTTACTGTACGTTGTAATGAAATGTGTCTGTTTATTTTCAGAAGATCTCTATTACCAAAGTACCATTTAATTCGATGAAATCAATTGTTTCTCTAATAGGTTTTTAAACTGCGAGTGGAACACGTAAAGTTGGAGGAAAACTGGCTAGTGTTTCGTAGATACACAGATTTCGTACGACTTCATTCAAAAGTAAAATATATCCCTTGTCCCGCTTATTACTCTTATTGATTTGTTAACCACTGTCATTATTGCAAATCAAAATCTTCACAAATGATTTTTAATTTAACAGTTGAAAGAAGAGTTTCCAGCTGTAAATATTCCTCTACCACCAAAACGCTGGTTGAGAGACAATTTTGAGACCGCGTTTTTGGAAGATAGAATGAAAGGTCTACAAGCGTTTGTGGATTCTATTCTTATGCAGCCGATATTGACTGAATCGCCGTTAGTCAGAGAATTCTTTTGTATGGACGAGCCTCCTATGTATCCAGACAACGCCGAAGAATCCAGGGTACACACAAATTTCACCTTTTGACAAATTTGTTTTTATATCGAAAAGTGTAAAAAACGCTGTATAGTAAACGTTTCTTAACGAAATTAAAATGTTAATTTAATTTTTAATGACCACTTATGAATATTGCGTTTATTTGGTTTGGTCACAGTCCTTATTTGGAAACCTTGAAGAAAGCATGGTTATGCTAAAACATAAGTTAAGTGAAAAAGATGCTGAAATAGAAATGTTAAGAACTGAGTTAGCACTAGTTACAACACAAAGAGACAATAATTTAAAGGCAGCAAGGTATTAACAATACTTCTAATTATATAATTTTGATTATAATTTGCCAAACCATATCTAGTAATAGTGTTATATGTTTTATAGGAACTGCAAAACCTGTAGTCAAAGACAATCATTGCCACCTAATTTTCAATTAGATTTTTCAAGCCCAATCGCCACTAGTTCACCTGTAAATAAACCCCAACGCACACCAAGTGTTGGAAGTGGAACGGGTAGTTCTTCCAACCCCCTGAATGTAAATGGTGTAAAGCCGTCGACTAAGATTAATGGTACTAAACCCACTAGCAATAGGTCTACCGGCAGTCTACCTCGTATCGATGCTAATAAAGTTGGTACCGCCACCCCCTGTGCCTCTCCATCATCATCGATATACTCCACGCCTTCACCAAAAGTGAAAACGAAGTCTCTGGTAAATGAAGTGAAACCTTCGATTAAGATCGTTTTGCGAGAAAAAGTATAGGATACAAAGCTCAATGCGTTTACTGTATTGAAAAGGGTATTGGAGGCCCAATAATGTCTGTGACTTAATAATATAGTTGTAAATTGCAAATAATCTCCATAGGTTGTAGTTGTATGATTATGATTTAAGTTATTCAAATTTTGTACTTGTATGCAATCGCAAATATTTTGTTTTCATTGCACTACCTCGCTTGTTCGAAACAATGATTGCAAAGTGACCATATGTATGTTTAAAATTTTGTTTTTGGTTGATGTGTAATTAACAAGGTAATGTGTACCCAATGTGTATGTTACTGGTTTACTGACTAGTAGGTATATCTATAGATATGAAACAATCTAACGATAAGTAAGAGGTGCAAATGTAGGTATTCAACAAACGCTTAAATGAAGAGAGAATCAAACTGCTTAGAGTAATTCTATATTAGTATACTTATGATTAGGTTATTATTTATTCATTTATAGGTAACCTATTCGCTCTGTTTCAGGATAAGTATATAAGGTAGTATATAATTTAATATGTTTGTCTATTTTTCTGGTTCATGTGTATCAGTGTATTGCCTTTTGCAAAACCATGTGTATTGCATTTTGCAAACATTGCGTATACCGCTGTGTGTGCTCTGTGCTCGTTACACACATCGACACATCATTATAGAAAACTATTAGTGAATTCTCTTGCTAAACTTTTTGCTATTTTCGAACCTAATTGCATTCTCAAAGTACTCGATTTAACCTTACATTGAGGAAAGAAACAGTAATTAATAGTACATAGTTAGTATTGATAAAAACATTTCCTTTAAATGTGTGAACGTTAGTATTATTATTTTGTATTACAATTTCGCCATTTTTCGATTTTCTTTGTACTGAAGGCGACAGTGACAGTACAACTCTGTCTCACTGCTTTAAAAACCAATTTCTTGTAAGAACTGTACTGTATTGAAATTATCGTCTTCGCTTTTTCTAAGACCATATCAAATCTATAATGTAAACTGCTAAAGCTGCCACTGTGTTAACATAATTATTCGATAATCCAGGAAGCAATGTGTAAGGAACGCCAATTTCTTGTAAGCTGCATTTTTGAAGGAATGAGTACCTATTGATATTTGCGTAAGCTCTGTAGCTGTTGACTGAATTGGTCCATGGAATACAAGTAGGCATTTAAATTGTAATAGTATTACACACAGACAATTTAATTGTAAGTTGATGTTTAGATACTTTATCTTATCACTTTAAATACGTATACCTCTAAATAAAAATAATACAGGTAATAAGTATCAACTAAATATGCGTGGTGTATGTACATTGTACAGTACAGAGTATTCACTAACATAAGATGAAAGTTTTCAAGGGATTATCTTTTATATGAAAAAAGTTAACAAAGAACCTAAAGATTAAGGTAGAAAGATATCATAGAGATTTTCGGGTTAAAAGATGTGTGGTGATTGGATCTGAAGACACTCTTAAGCTTGTTTTTGTGCTGCTATGTAAATACTTTGGATGCTAATGAAGTTAAATCCAGTACCTTTAGGATTTCTTCAAAGTACCTACTAGTAAACATTTTTTAGCCATAGCTAGAGCAAATCCTATACAGAAATGATCTTCAGAATTCACTCTCTTTACTCTTTGGTCTAGATAAGCAGTACAGCAGATTTATATACCTATACTTGTCTTCTTGGCATTTTAAACTTTGAACCCCTGAAAATTTGCACTTACAAAGTGAATGCCCTGTATCTCTTTTCTTCTGTGATAATGAATAATAATTATTACAGTATACTTGAATAGCCATACGACTTACACATCGCAATGTATCTGTGACTGTAATTCTGTTGAAAATCAGGGCCTCAGAACCTGAAATCTCATTTTCAGTAATATTCTTATATAACACAAGACATGTAACTCTATGCAAGTGTAAGAGTGTAAAAGTTGTGTGTAAAGATAAATTTGCTTGAATAAATATATCGTGACTGTACTATGAAATTTCTCCATCACTTGCTGCTAACAAATTGCATTTTCTATTACGATTCTTCTTTTAAGTGCATGCACGCTACAAATTTAAAAAAGAACATGCATTACACTCAAACTAAATAATATTGCGTGGAACATTTTTTTAGAGACAGTTCTTGATAGTTGGCAATAAAAATATAGAGGTACATAATGTACCGTACATTACATTGGAATATTGCATCTCTCTTTTCTTTCTAACCAGACAAAAATAACCCCATAATTTTTTTAAAAGTTGTTCTCTGGCAGGCGCCAGTAGGAAGTTGGGTTCGTGATTTTGTTGTCAACAATAATAGCAATAAGTTTCTTTTCACAATGCAATGGAAAAGTATGCTGCAATAGCAAATCTGTAAACAAGAACCAGTTGGCTCACTCGAGAGTTATCATTAGAGTTTCATTCGTATCATCAAATTCACTTGGGACCATACATCAACCAAGTGAGTTACTATTCCGGGATAGTAAATAATTATCATGATGTTTCTCTTTTATTTATCCTGTGCAACGTACTACGAAGATTCGGTACCAGAAACTGTATAACAAACAATTGAAACATTTACATGAAAAGAATTTGCTTCGCAGTTCTGCAGCTTTGCAAGTTTGATTCGCCTTCGCATGCCCGTATTTCAATTTTGTTGGCAGTGCAAAAGGTCTGTGAAGCAAAGAGACCCGGCTCGGATGGTCCGAGCCGGACTGAGAGGAAAATGAATCGAAAAATGTCTGAACGAAAAGATTGAATCATACACAGAGACGAATCCAAAACTAAGACGCGCTTGCGTTTTACTCTTTTTAATATTGTACTTTACTCTAGTAGTGTGATTGTGTTTTGTGAGTCTGACACAGACTAAATATATTGTACACAAGTTCTACCCGGGTAAAAAATAGTAACAGCCTTGCTGTTTATAAACGCGAGTCCCTTTTCATGTTAACGTTTCATAAGCACACAGAAATACAGCCTATACGTAATAATACACCTATAGGTACCTACAAATATCCACTACAAGAAGCGTATAGGTTAAGGACTGTTCAACAGACTACACACATTTGCAGACTGAACTTTATTCTTTGCCTTTTGCTTATAGTAATACGGCTTTGCGTTAGAATAGCACTAAACTCTGCTGCTTTTCTGTCTGTCTCAGACAGACGTAACGTAACACATTAAACCAACTGGATTGTTAAACCCAGTTTGCAAATAATCTCTTTCGATACACCAAAACACATAGAGACATGGCATATAGCCCCAAAGCATTATACATACAGTAAGCATGTGGCACAACCACATACACTGATAATAATAGTTGCTATATCATACATAGGGAAGTAACCCAAAGTTGCGTATTGTGAATGGCTTTCTACCGGGTTCAGTTTCGGTTTCTTATGTACCTACGTTAAAACATACATAGTACATATATGTATCTGACTGAGGCATATATATTTTATGTATGTATACCTAAATATGCAAGTTATATAATAAAGTGACACTCTGTGTGTATTGCATATATGAGTCAGTAGGTATGTTAGCCAATATACCAACATTGTACATAGCATAGAGCGTATAATTTAAGCAGTAGCACCTAGCTTGTAATAATATCGTAAAATTCGGTTGGCTCACTGGGCTGCATGTGTCTGTGTGAGAGTTTGTGAGTAATACTTCTTATACGTCTCATACCATTGAGATGCACGCCTTCTACTTACGGTACTACGCTCCAGAAGTCCCAATGGAACATTATACACGCTGCTATACAAGTACCAGGCTTATAGCGGAAACTACTGCTGCTGCTGCGGTACCTACATTGTAGCTCACTGCTATTATGGTATAAAGCCCTGAGTTTCATCACCCCGACTTTCCAGTGTTCTTGTGAATTTTGTCTGGAGGATATCATACTGCATGTACAACTCTCGGGTATTTGTGCACTAGCGGAAACAAAAATACCGACACTACGCTTATCAAATCTAATAATATACAAACGGTCTGGTACATTAAGTATTGGATACACAACACATACATATAAGTACCTTGACATAGCAATCTTGCGTACAGTTACATCATATTGAATTATTATTTTCGACTCACTCAGTCTCTTACAGCCCACGATATTAAAGTCGAAGCACATTAATTTTACTTCATCCAATTGTAACCATTGAGAAAAAATAAATTACATCATTTCTCTGTTTGTTATAAAATAAACAGACCTTACTTAGATTTCTCCTTCACAATTGTATTACGATATTAGAGAAATTCATAACTTTTTGCAATCCTAAATACACAGTAAAATATTTATCTACATACAATACTAGATTCACTAGATTGTACTACAGCAATACATCTGGAATACTTATAACAATCAGTGCAAACTCCGCATTACACAAGAATACATAAACTTAAATCAAGAAGATTTCATATTCATTGGAAATAACATTCACGATTGCATAAGAAATATTGTGCTGTGCACATGATTTCTTACTCACACCGTTACCTGTCATAGACTACACAAATATACCTGAACCATTTATACTGAGCCGGTTACGTTTTTACCTATAGGTTCTTGACTTCTTTAACATCCTACTATTTACTACTAGCAGGAAATTCACTTGTAAATTCTACTTTCATCTGAAATTTTAAGTATTCCAGAGCTTCCATGAAAAGTGCTCAAAACAATAAAGGATAAGACTTTTAAACAAGAAAATAATAGTTTGTTTGAAAGAGACAATTAAAATTCTGAGACAAATACCAAGATTGTATATTGTAAACTCTGAAAACACTTGGCTAAGTAAGCGTACAATATTGTCGTTTTCTATCCTGAAATATTTCAAGAGAAGAAATAATTTCTAGAGGATTACTTTGATATAAAGAATTTATTGTTATATGGAACAAATGTGTTCTACTGAATAATCAGTTTTTAAAAGGATATGAAAGTTTACTGTCCAGGGAAATATATTCAAGCACACGGGAAGAAATGGTTCAAAATGATTGCTGCACCAAAGGTAAGCTTCCAAATTCAATTGTAGCTCATTGAACTTTCATTATGCTTCGCTAGGTAGTAATAAATTACGTAACTTTATCATGCTTGTACTGTATAAACACGAAGAGATCTATAAAAATCATTTTAGGTTGCATATTTCTGTATATAATGTAAGTAGGTACTTGACCACAGGTATAGCTATGGTTATATGTATTTACTACATGAGTGATGTATTGGTTTAATTCGCGTTATGGCATAATATACTGCCTCTTCGTTAAATGTGATTCTCCTGAGACAGCTTTTTATACCGCACCCACGCAAAAGCGCCGCATGGTCGGCAAAGTGGGAGCACGGGATTCTTCCTAATTCACTCAAAAGTTAGTGAAACTTCTATCTGACAAATTAACGGGATCAAAAATTAAGTTTAAAAACCTTTTTACCTAAGTCTCATATTCCTGGTAGCTGACACGTTCAATGAGTATAGCTAAGTGACTAGGTATGTTTTGTACATTTTATAACTTTAACACTCGAAGGAAATAGAATCTCTTGTTTCTTCGTTTCCTCAGTCAAGCGTTCATTTTTATTTAAACCAATTACGAACGCTAATACAACAATAATATTGACAATCGTAAGAAATCGCGTAAATGCGTAGTAACCATATAATACAGTTAGCGTGGAGTTGAGTTGTAATTTTAAGCTTATAGGTATACTTATTTCATGATTACTAATGATAGATTATTATTAAGTTATATTATAACATACCTAAAAGTACTATAACTGTGCGCAACCGTATAAATTCCTATAATTTGATTGAATTTGGTTGTGTACATGTTATCAAACTGTTTCAATTCAATATCATTATCATTTGATTATCAATGTTGCAAGCATAGTATAGTACTATATATCGTGAAATAGTATTTGCAATGCTGGCACTTTAAGTAAATGCTTACAAAAATAACTTTTCACTAATAACAACTGTGACAAGCAACTGAGAAGATTACTGTGGCAAAGTCCAAAGTCCATATAATCCATCTATAATACAACCAATTTCAATTAAGCTCATCAATCATTTTCAAACTGACACATACCTAATCCGATTTCTCTTAACAACGCTTGAGGGAAACATGAATGTAACTAAATCTAAAGTACGCAAAACTGCCAAACTTTAAGAAATCTCAGAATTCAGAGAATAATGATACTAGTGGCAATTAAAGGAGATTAAGTGAAAGGTCAAGCTGCAATAATTTGGATTAAAACATCCATTGTATTGTTCTATACTTTCTCCTGCTTGAGCTTTACTACAGAAGGCTTGCCACATTGTAACCTTGGGGTAAAATAGAATTGCTGTAGCATGTTTCCTCTTCAGCATGCCCCGAAATGCAGAAAATGAAACACAAAACCCGAAAAGTCGGGCGGGTTCTGGTACACATATAGAGAGAATGCGCCCTGAAACCCGCGCTCACTATAACTACTAACAGCATGGCAAAGTTTCCCAACTTAGCTGCAGCTTAATAACGCAAATTTTGTTGAGTAGAACACAACTCCGCACATTATAGTACTGTTGTATATGATCCCTACTATGTTTTAACAAAGCACGCTAAACCCGAACCTCATAAACATGTTACCCGGCTGTAATAATACTTATACATTTATAGGGAGCAAACAATCCACCACATCACATAGTCCACCAAACAACCATACTACCTACTTACTTATATAGACATACTCTGAAGAAGTACCTAACCAAAGAAGTAGGTTCACCGAACACGTTTAGGAATTCGGGAAGTACTGGGTATAGCAACTTTAGTTGAATGCAAGTGTGATTCTGATATACCTATTTATTTGCTTTGCCTTTAATATTCTCGAAGCGTAATGCCGCCTTCAAACGAAGTATGTGTAGAACCTAACGCTCTGTATGTTCAGTTTGTATTAGAATTTGTCTGGAACAAATATCCAGGATTCTATCTGTACACAAGAAGAATAAGGAGAGTTAGTTTGAGCAAAGGAATCTAATAGGAGCATCTTTTATGTTCTATGACATGATGCATAGTACATTTGGGTGAGTTTGCTGATTTTCGAAACGAATAGAACTAGAATCCTACCCTACCAGAAAAGAAAGTAGGAATTGTGCAATTTGAGTTCAACAGTAAGGAAGAAACTTAGGTATTGTTATACATTACATAGCCTTTAGGGGGATTAAACGCAGATAGTAAGTGGTAGTATGTATGTAGGAAGCTAGTAGCTCTGGTCTTGTGACTTTCTAACAGTCAAGTCAGTCCATGCTGACGTAGGGACCTTGTCGTCGTATTGATTCCCGTATTCGGTGCGCTTTAACACGGAACTTGGGAGGGAAAGTAAAAGCGCCATGGAAAAGTACAGCACGGTAGATCTTTGCAGAGAGAATCTGAAATGAGAAGCATATAATACCCGTAATGCTCCATGCATGGAACGTTTCTGCACTTTATACGCCTACTATATACTACCACTTTATAAAAGGCAGATTTGGTATGAATGAGTGTAGAGTAAGAGTATGTGTTTTCTTATTGGCCATAGAGAAACTTTCCCTTTCAACTGCGAAATTATGTTATGTTACACATGACATCGCATTCATAAGTCTCGTTGAACTATCTTATAACTGTAAAAAGAATCTTTTGGAGTTCTTTGATGCTTTAATGGAACCTCTACTCTCGTTTTCATATTCATCTTTGCATACAGCCAAGTTTTTGATGTGCCACACTTCGAGGATATATTTTGGCATTTTTAATGACACGACCTTCCTACTCAGAAATTTTAATTTAATTTCTATACACACTAAAGAGAAATATTTCGCTACAAAGACTCAGCAGCAATTCATCACTTTTCTTTGTGTGCTGAAAGAAGGAAACGTAGCATGATGCAGATGCATAATAGATGTTTCAACAAAAGTGTTATGCATTTATGATGGAAAAAGTATGCTTTGTACTGGTTTGTTCTGGTTCTATGTGGTTCCATGTGAAGAAGATGATGTGATGCAGCATCCTTGATTTGAGTCTCTAGAGAAAACACATTAAGTTGCTAAACTTATCTTGTCTACATACTTATTATGATAATATAATGAACAAAACGTATGTCTGTTTCTTTTCCGTTCCCACTACGAACGCAAAATAAAATGACTTTTGATTTTGCAAAAGAATTCAGTGACATTTTTTTTTACTTTCATGCTAAGTGCGTTTAACGAGTAACAGCGCAAGACGATATTTGTAATGTGAGTGGTTTTCCAAATTCTAGGTTACAATTGTAAAAATATATTTATAGCGATGAACACTTTGAGAAAAAAAGTAGCTGGTTTAATTTAATTCTTCTTATGCAAATGTACCAAGGTTGCAAGGATTTATGGTCTGCTTGTTAGATGACTTTCTGCGGTAGGTTGTGATAATTTATTGCTTCTGCATCTTCATTTGAGAAACATTTTTGCAGTATACTTGCAGTAAGTTGCAAGAATATTTATTTTTATGTATTTACACATACCCAAGCACTTAATATTATATTCCATGGCTTGCATTAACATTCATTAACATAGAAAACTTACGATTAGTGCACCTACCTACTATAAAATACCTAGATAGTTAGGTAGTTGCATTATGCATTATGCAACTTCCGTACATGATTACTAAAAGTTTAAGGAATATGTATTGCAAAGCTAATACTGAACGATTTTTTCAATGATTAAACCATGCATGAGCATGACTTGAGAACATTAGGTTTCTTTTTGCCAAATAAAATTTGTATTTCAATTTTGGCAACGAATACACGTTTTTGTGACATTATGGACACTGACGGACGGTCTCCACATGATAAGTGAATGATATTAGGCAATAAAGTGTCCGAAGTCCGGACCTATAAATCAGACTTATTTGTACAATCCTGACACAATGATCCTTTTCTTATACTTGAGAGAGCATAAAATTGATAAATACTTTTAGTTCCTTGTCATTCAGTTGTATAGGTCCCTGGGAGAATCAATAATATCTCCCGCAATGCATTTAGCCAAACACAGCACTTTTGTCATTGTATGTAGGTCAGAATGTGTCACATTTTGTGGATGCTCTAATTACTTAGGTATTGTGAATTTGGTCATAGCATGCTAGGATAGCAGGGACGTTTAATCTAAGTTGTCATAAATTGGCACAGTATTGCCCACAAAATATTGGAAAAAAGATTCCTGGAAATATTGACAAGGATGTTTGATAGCATATTCATTGGGAATTGCATTTTTAGACATTCTGTCTTTCAACATGCCACATGCCACCACGTACAACATAATATGGCGTATCCAATAACCTTTTCTCATGTTTTCTATGTGATGCACACAAAAAATGATTTCCATGTTTCTATGTTTCTATATTTCTATATGTACCTAATCGAGTGATGATGTAATGTACGTACAATCAAATTGGAAGCATATTTTTAATGATTCTATTTATTTTCAGTGTTTAGTAATTTACTTTGGTGTTTGTAATATGTAGATTTTATTGTGTGCTGTATTACAATTAATACGTACGTAGATGGTTAAAAGATTTTAATCATGCTTTGTAAATAAAAATAGCCAAATCCAAGTCAAAGACGATTCTTAGAAAGCCTGGCTAATTAAAAGCGTGCGTGATGTAAATTTGAGTCGCAGTTTCTATTTAAAACTCGTATATTGTCATACATTATATAAATCAAACTATACACCTATACGGTTGGATGACCTATTTGTGACCTGATGCTTAAAACAGTTAGACTAATTAAGTACATTTCTATCGTGAGACTCGGTCGTTTCTACCATCTACTACACTACGAATTTACTACGTCTTTTACTACCTTGAATGATTTCTTAACATAGCGTTTAATTAGCTTGTTCTACTGAAGCCATGTCAGATGTGCTTTTCATAGACACTACAGCGTTACATATTTGGATACCTCAATTAGGCATACCTAATAGCACTTTCACCACTTTAAATTCCAATATACGTACCTTGATAATACTGCTTAATTGTTACATAGGCACTTGTTTTCTGACGTATGAGTTTCTTTTCTTTGTACCTTATCCTTATACTAATACTTGTAACTGTTCCATCAGTATTCACTGCCAGACATCGCTGTCAGCTGCATGGAAATTGTTGAGTATCTCAAGCGCCCCCACATGCATTGGTTTGCTTGGATTCCCATGGAATAAATACAGTGGATAGAAATGTTGTAGGAAAAGGTTGGGAATTTTATCTGCAGGGAAAGGTCATTGCACATACACATTAATGAATCTGTCTACGGACTGTTCAATGGATAAAGTTAGAGCCATTTGCAAATATTTTATTTCGGTGTAGTCTCACATTAGAACTTGTGAAGGAAAGCTTTTGACAAGAGTTGGGTAGAAGATGAACATACAGATGAAAGCAATTTGCACGGGCTCATTTAGCAGTTGCTCATAATATCATTGCATAATTTGCGCTGTGTTACGGTTCACAGATAAAAGAAGCGTGAAGTAAAAGGTTGTGTTTCAGTCTTGACGTAAATGCAATATTTGCATAATATTTATAGCAATCGTCTTTTCCCTGCACATCCATCCCATTTCTGTTTAGTATCTGTACTTGAGTTGCATACCTCAGTTTTATAACTTGGATATGGTGTAACAATATGTACATAGAACAGATATACCATTGATGAAAGTAGTACATACATCTATCCGTATCGTGTTGTTTCAATGTAGTATACTATTGACTTGCCCGGAGGACTAAATTATTTACATCTGTGTATAATCCACTTATGCATTGCATTAAACGCTTTAGTAATTTGCAAGCGTTGCAGTCAGTACTTGAGCACATGTCATAGGCGTTGAATTCATTATTAGCACCCAATTCAATTCTAGTTTTATCCAGCCTTGCTTGTAGCACGTTAAAGAAAGACTACAGACATGAATCCCTAATGATAGCGTGAGAATCATCGCTTCGTCTGAATGATTTCGTGGAAGAAGTTTAGCCTCCGCCTTTCCGATTGAAGTAAATATTGCATGCACGGTACACATTTATCTATATCAGTTTGATGGAATACCACACTGTCTTAAAATAGCTGATATATACATTACAGTGATTGACAGTAACTAGGTTAAGCTACTAGTTAAGCGTACCGTATTTGTTAAAATGCAAATTAACAATTTATCTTTTCCAAGGGATGGAGTGACGGGAAAAGTTTACCCCTTATCGAATTTAGATCCTGAGAAGCATTACAGTGTAGAATAAAGAGCAATTACCATAAATACTGTGAAGTATTTATGAACAATAGAATTAATATTAGAATACTCTATAGGAATTTCATTGGAATCCTGCAACAAAAGATATTCCGATACCTAAAATTAGTTTTCTCTAACTTATCAATTTTATTATTTTCACGTATTCAGTATTCATGAAGGATCTCGAATTGTATTTACATAAATACTTTAACACGATTTAGTTATCGCGTCATAGCCACTTCTAATGAATTATGTAGTAGTAGGTATAATAGTTTCCTGTTGAACATTCACATACTTTCTTTTAGTGATTTATTTGCTGGATGAGGAAAGTCACATCGTAAATCATGTTTATCAGAAATGTACGCCGTAAGTGTTAAGACTCTTAAGACAGCCTAGTAGATAATTCTCGAGATTAAATTTTAGATTAACTATCTGATGGCTGAAGTGTAACAGACAACATAATTGCCCAATTAAAGGACCAATTTGTCAACAGTTGCATGGTTGATTATAAAATTACATGAAGTTTCATTTGACAATTGTCACTCAGAAGATGTCTGCTTTCTTTCACCACTTTCTACAACTTTCTCGCTATAGTAGTTCTGATACAAGATAATTAAAGGTAATTGGTAGCAGGATTGACATTGGAGGAAATGCAATAAGTCTGAGACGATGACTCTGAGAATTGTTTCGAAAGTTAATCGTAAATTTAAGTCTTTTAGCAAACGCCTCCATAAATTCTGTGGAAAGACGCAGAGTGGAAATAGTCATAAATGGAAAGACGTCACTAGTCACTTTGTAGCTTCGCTCTTCTGAACTAATACAAGATCTTCTTTCAATGTCTATTCCTACTTTCAAAAGTACGTTTTCATCGTGTCAATATAAATTTTCCATCTCTCTGTCTTGTCTTGTCTCACCTTGACTTAATTCTAAATGCTCAAGACTTTTGGCAAAAGAACTCGCTGTAATTTAAAAATTTTCAAAGAAGGAGAGTGCTTAAAGCGTGTCAAAACGAGTATGCCCTCATGGAAGTTCCAACAGAGATAAAAAATCAGTGCTATTTGCATGCATTGTCAATCAGTGTCACTGAACATGGAATCTTTAACTTATAAGTCTTTGTTTGCACATAAATGTGAATGTTGATTGCAAACTGCACTTAAAGAAACCCATTTCTTTTAGTGGGGTAGTGGTAAATAAATAGTGGATATTTATATTTACTACGTATCTTTCACCGGCATCTTTCTCACTGACTTTGCATTGTTAACAAATTGTTAACATACTAACATGTTGCAGTGCTCGAAATCTAAACCACATTGTTGTCCTTTTCTCGTGATAAGTGCTTGCACAAAATAAAGGATAATTAAAAGCACTTTTCCGTTAATTAGCTTCTGGCCTATTTCTTCCATTAATGAATTAAAGTATATCTCACTCTGCATATTGTCACGATCAACTGTAGCTTCCCCATTCTTGTGAAACAGTATAGTAAAAATCATCTAATTTAATTTTCCATGTTGTGTCGGGTGTTTCTTCCTTGATGAAGAGACTCCTCCGTGTTACCTTACAAGAAATAGTTAGTTATAGCTCTCACGCTCAGCTACGTATCATTTCTTCTTTTCTGCTCTGATCCAAATTTAGCTGAGATCTGGGATCTTCTTGTGATAGGAAGATACTGAAGCGAAGTTAACGAAGTTTATGTATATACAAAGGCAACAGAGTCAAATGGATGAGATTCTGTAGCAAAGTTTGAGAAAGCTACATAAATGCTGAGGCTGTGATTGCAATGCAATAATGGCATGAGGCGTTTCGACGTGATCTACGGGCGTTGGCGTTGCTGCTACCATTTAATGTGCATAGGTACACTTTAATACGTGGTACAGCTACCAGCCTTTTCAAAGGAATGCCAATCTTTGAAAAGAACACAAGCGATACGTAAAGAAATTTTATTGTTACTATTTGTGTGAAATGTTGTGGTATCTCATAGTAAATTTATAGCACTGCATGTCTTTCTTGAGGTATTGTGAAGTTTCAATAGAAATCCTAAAGATTCTCCCTTACAATCTATGTGGACAAAGGGTTTATTTGTTCAGATGCGACATGACACATTTGTAAAGCAAACTTGTATCATTTTTACTCTATCTTTTGGCTTCATCAGCTTAATGTTCACTATGCTTCATTTAGGTCACTTAATACTTGCTCCTCTTCACTGATAAACTGGCAAATTAGTTGAAAAAATGATGAAAATATTTTCTTTTAGATTGAAGATGCAGAACACAAACCCAACACTATATAAATGTTTAAGCATTAGTATAACGAATACTGTAAGTAGTAGGTGAACATTTGGCCTATATTAGTAAAGAGATTTTTGGAAAGGTACACATAGTAATCGTACATTCAGTTTTACATATACTAACTACACGGAAAGCAAAATTAGCCACTCTGCCGTGGTAGGTCTAGTAAGTAGGTGCATTTTACACGCTACTGCTCCATGTCGTATCATGTAGCCTACAATGTTCACGTATAAATGCTACATCACGTTTTACACTTTCATTACTTTGCAATTTTACTGGCTTGCATTTGCATGAATTTACATACAACATGGAGTTGTCACAGAAGCCTTGAGTTTACATGCATACACATTCACCAGAAACATTATATAGTTCAGGTTCACTTTCATGCTGTTAGCTTGTTGCACGCAGCCATTTTTTCACAACGATCCTTATTTACTCTAACTTTTTCATTCTTTCTGTCCCATATCCCCAGAGGAATCATTTTGGCATGAGTTCCGGTAAGGACATTAGTGCAAGCGTAGTTATAATATATTGACAATGCAAATGATGATTATGCCGTTGATGTAAAGATGGATTTATATTTGTGTTCATAGTGTGGTGTCACAATAATGTAAATGATTACTGCAAACTACTAACAAGTACGAATGTACCTCCCTGGCAGTACTAACACTAGTAGTGCTTCCATTAAGTAAAACTGTACCATGTTCCCTTCATCGTTGATAAATGTACTCGCGAGACAACTTGAACGATTACAACATAAACACAATTTCAATTTTTAAGTT
Organism: Pogonognathellus flavescens; assembly: GCA_019776165.1. NCBI lineage: Eukaryota > Metazoa > Arthropoda > Collembola > Entomobryomorpha > Tomoceridae > Pogonognathellus > Pogonognathellus flavescens. The sequence goes on from JABASD010001399.1 coordinate 15,908, forward strand.
TCCAATTTGGCAGTGTAAACGAGTAGTACAGATAGTCATACGTCTTGAAGATTTCAAAGAAGGCATAATACCATGCAATGTTTATGAGCATTGAGGTAGCTTACCTATGAAGAATTTATGCATTTATTTCTCTGACTGTACTATGTACGTTGCACTTATGTACACAACTAATACCCAGTTAAAATTACAATGTGGCAAAAATACGCGTTTGGTATTCTAAACGAAATGTACTGTGTACATAATAAATGCTAAAGGAGACATACCAACAAAGGTACGATGAAGCCACGAGCGTCATGTTTTTCTGACTCATCTCATCTGCCTGCGAAGACAAAGAATCTACTTATTATACAGCCTCTTCCACGTTGTTGCTTTTAAGAAGTGCATTAAACATTGGAATGATTACAAGTTTTCGCCCATTATGAAACAGCGTCATGGCATCAGCATGCCGCTGCCACATCACTCGAGTTACCCGTGTCATCCCGCAAAATTTCATGTGGTAGAAATAAAGGAATACATGCTGAGCAGTTTGACTCGGCTCGGTATGTTGTACGTTTGGGCAGATGAGTACATTAGTAACTTGTCTCGTGTGTTTAGCTTCCAGTTTTAATTGGAGCTCCGACAGAGAAGTACTCCGAAAATCTCAACACATCCGTATTTGTTAAAGCTAGGTAGATTGTACATAGTGTAAATATACATCGTACATATAGGTAGGTACATAGGCATTTTATTTGTGTAACTTCGATATACCAAATTCACATAATTCCGTTGAGGTCTGTTGCGCATAGTAAATATACAAATCGTGTATTGTATACAGATTTTGCACATAAATACAATTCCGACCTTCTGAACTGTTAACACATTGCTGCTTCACTAGTTTTTTACTTGTGGATTGTTTGTCTACGTTATAATCATTTATTTTCAATACAACATTTCTAAATCAAAAAGTTATATGAACATCTGTGTCAGTTGACATTAGAGTTAATATTTTCACTTTTCGTGAGAACAGGTAATTATTAAAGTAGATCATCCTGTATTACCTATTACTTATTACATGTCCCAGTGGTTTTGTCAAATAAGCTATAAGAGTACCTATACAATACCTATAATATGTATTAAATGATTGTTGAAGAATGCTATATGGGCATATGAAGGAAAATATTATTTGCGTCCATTTGTAATGTGACCTGACCCACACTCCGGCTCATTAGCAGTTTTGACAAAGCCATATTTTGTAATACGTACACATACAGTCTCTGAGTACAGTAGTGTGTTTGTGGTGCTTAGTAGTCAAGAATTTTGATGAAGTGCCGGCTTATTCTCGAGTCGCTCTTTCCCAGTTTGAGACAACTTGATCTGGATTCAAATGCTGGAAACAATACAGAAGATGATTCCAACACAGCCGCTGGCAAATTGTCAAATCTTTGTGGATGGAGAGGTATATATACTTACAAATAGTATACAATACAAACATAGTAGCATGGTTTCTGTATGAGTTGCACTAATCACGTTCCACTGACGAAAGCGCGTGTAGGTACCTACCGTGTGACTTTATGACACAACTAAGTTTCAAAAATAGATTCAAACAAAAAGTCTAGGGTAAATGTTGGATATATACAGGGTTCTGCTTTCTTCCTATTCAGAGCTAATAGGTGACTGACTACCATAAAATTAAAAATTGTAAGAAGGTATAACACGTACTCTGTACACATAATTTGGAATGTATTGGAATTTAAAACCAGTTCAGCACTTAAAAATCACAGTTGATAATAACATGGTTATAAATTTTGTTTGCGTAGCAAACTTTTATCATCCTGAGTAATTTTAGCTTGGAACTTCGCAACAATACCTATTTAAAACTACATGCATGATTTGTAACTCTAAGATGTGTGCCAGTAGTAGTAGATGTGTGTATAAAAATGCTTGAACGTAGTAGACAAGTGAAGTACTAATATCTGTAGGAAAGACTCCTTGCCCTTTTTCAAGCAGGTAGAGTATATATGTACTTAACTAACAAACTTACATAGACAAAGTAAACATTTTAAGTACTACGAAGAAAAGGATAGTGATCTTCTTGTTGTAACAGACGATTTACTACGCATTCAGTAATTTTATTTGGGTTCCAGGATCCAGAATTTGCCTTGGTTTAATTTTCAGCTAGTAAAACTGAATGTAGATTAAGTATAGGTACATTGTGAATGTTGAAGCTCAAATGTTAAAAGAAGGTTAGGGCGTTTGTGCATTCATAGATAAAATGATCCGATATCACAGTATATTCTTGGATGTATGACAAGGTTAGGATGCTACGAATTTGGTACAAACAGTGTTACAATATATTATTCTCTTTCATGGTTCATTACCAGGCACCGGCACTTGTTTTATTGAGATAATAAACGTGTCATGTCAGTATAATGTATATGAAGATAAGTAAGAATAAGAATCTAATTAAATTCAGCTTCAATTAAATAAAATTGAACACTCCAATATCTTTTAGTAGCTTTTACAGAACAAAAAGATGTTTTACTGGAGTTTGCCTGGTATATTGTTGTTGGTGTAGTGTCAAGAATCCTAAACTGTAAGAACGAGCTTAATGAAATGAAATGAGGATCATAATGAAAAGAATACACTCTATTAATCTTGATCCCTGGAGAAACTCCACGTTTCATAAAGCTGTGAAACGTGGAGCTCTTCAAGAGTAGGTCATAGGTTGAAGTAAATGCCTAAGTAATAAATAGATATAAATAGACGAAGGACAGTATCTTAATACCCCCGTTGAATTTTATATCATTCTTCAACAAAGTGCGCAAATGTCAGATTGGAAATTGCCACGTAGGCTTAATTTAATTTAACCATTACTTAAGGCACAAGCAATTAGAAGTAGATATTAAATCCTGTCAATGGTACTTTAGCATTATTGGTGAAAGCGATAATGGACCGTAACGGAAGAGGAGGGCTATAAAATTCTTCCCGTCAAAGTTCTCCTCCCATGTCATAAAACGTTAATTTTTTCTTGGTACCTACTGACAAGATGCTCTTGCAATCTTTGAAATTTACTTTGTTCCCCCTCATCCCCTCCCTTCGTCTCTTTTCACTTAAGAGACCGAAGAATACTAGAAACATCTCCGTATAGAAACAAATTGCATATACCTACGTACACTTTGAGAATATTGGATGTCAACCGCAGATAACAGAAATAAATAATTCATGTCTTACCTACCCTATAGGTGAACAGAAGACAAAAAAGTATTCTGTCTCTAAATACCCATTTGCCTCATTCACATATAAACTTACAGAGAAAAGCTTACATTGAGACTTGAGACAACTTTAGCTAACGCCATGACTATGACGTACATAAAGTATTCGATGAAAAGTAGCACATGTAATAATATGTAGTTCAATGTTTGCTCGGTTGAGGATGGTTTCATAATCTTTTTGGGAACGACACATAAGGTTAATCTATTTTTAGAAAAATATTGTCTGCTACTGCCTAACAGACATAAATTTATAAGAGTATGCAATAATTTACTGGATCTAGTTTATATAGCGTTAGTAGTAAATGTACTTATGAAAAGAGATTTATTTGTTTTAGCCAACAACAATGCATCAAGGAGGTGCACCAGGCAATGCCGCACAAAGGAAACGGGAAATCATTGCCAGAATGGGTTCACAAATGGAAGTGGACACATCATGGCGGGGTCGTTCTCAATACCTGCTGACACTGTTAACCTCCAGAGACGGGTGGGACTCTTCAGTGGGGTGGCTCTAATTGTCGGGTAGGTGCCTGCACATTATCGTTTGTTTTATAGCATGCAGCTGCACATCCCCAATTGTTGGCAGTTCATTGCCTTCAAGATTCTACATGCAACCTGCAACCAATAGTTGTATAATTTTATGATATACATGTCAAAATGCATTTATTTATGACATGACATATACCAACATGAAAATTGCAAGACGAAAGTGACCAACTTTTCATATTATTTTTCATGACAGTACCATGATCGGATCGGGGATATTTATATCCCCATCCGATGTCTTGCGAAGGACAGGCTCGGTTGCCCTGTCCCTCCTAATCTGGACCGGTTGTGGAGTCATGTCCTTATTGGGTAAGATGATTTCTTTGTTTTTTATACATGCTACACTACACGCTTACATGATACACCAGTTATACTTATACTAGCTAATACAGTAGTAAACTTTGACTGACTTTGATTAGATTTCTACTGCGATTTAGGTTAGTAAAATGAGAGAAGCTTAGTGCAAAAAGTTTTTAACAAGATTTCGCGACGACGGTGTAATCGAATCTTTGTAAAAACTTTTTGCACAAAAATACCAGTTAAAGTTTCTGTTTACATGTTGAAATGCATACACTTTCGTCGCAAATAATAATACACTGTTGTTCGCTACTACTTATTTTTCTTCATTAAACTACAATTCACTACTTTTAAAAGTTTGAGTTTTCTGCGAATGACGACATTTTTATGGAGCACAGTGGCACTTAAGAATGTTTTCATTTCCTAAAACTACTATACAACAAAAACTTTACAAGAACATTTTTACATGCATTGCAATCATAAGACAATAAAATATAACCGTGTAAAGTGTATAAATACATAATACAGATATTACTGTCACCAATACATTTCATTTCATAAGAAGGTAAAAGCATAAATCTTTTCTTAAGTTCGGCACACAAAGAAAGACTAGACATAAAAACTACGATCGCTATAATCGTGTAACCCCCTATGTAAAAATTGTAGGAGCTCTGGCATACGCTGAACTGGGCACTATGAACCACAAGAATGGGGCTGAATACCATTACTTCCTTGATGTAATTTATTTCAATTTGTTTACTTAATTAAAGATTAAATTTCTCGCTATTGCTTACCAGAATGTTGAAGATTTAATTGCATCGTTGTTTCTAGGCATTCGGAAATTTGCCAGCCTTTCTGTTCTCGTGGGTATCGACTTTGGTCCTGAAACCATCTCAGCTTGCCATCATTTGTCTCACTTTTGCCCAGTACTTTGTTGAGGCATTTACTGAGCTTGAAACTCCAATGTTGGCTATCAAATTAGTCTCAATCGCCACTATTGGTAAGACAAAATAATTAAAATGTTTTTGTTGGCAAAAAAAGAGGTTGGCTATTGTGGGGAATTTGTTTCGATTTTGAAAATAGTATTGCCGTTATCCCGGCAAACGCCCCTGCAGAGTTAATGGCTTCATGTCATTGGTCCTCGGGCCTAGGAAAACTTTGTTGTAAGGTACACAATAAATTATAACATATTTTGAACTCATTGTCAGCTCTCCTGCTGTTTATCAACTGCTACTCTGTCAACTTGGCCACGGGTATTCAGAATGTATTTACAGGCAAGTAAATTTACATATTTTGTTTCTCTTATAGTTCTAATCGCTGTAAAATAACTTTGCTCATTAATTAGATCCAATGATCCGGGTTTTACACCTAATTTACTTAAGAAATGCATCTACAATCTAAGAGACCCTAATAAATTCCTCCTTGCTCCTGACTTTCCCTTATAATAAATATTCTATTTATCTAGCGCACACAATTTTTCACATTGCCCCAAAATGCCGGAGAAATTCCTAGCTTTCTCTAGTACTGTATATCCAGGATACGGAAAATACTGTACCCTGTATAATAGTTGCATCAGAAGGGTAATCAATTTATAATACAAAGCAATAGGAGGCTTAAAGTACATTGTAATAATGATACAATCTTGATAGACCAGAAAAGGAGATTACCTATGACCTAGCTTTTATCCAATGCATAATGTACTAAAAGTTCCTGTGAGTGCTCTATTTTAAAATCAAGTCGTTTTCTCAACTTTAATGGCGACTTAAGTGCATCCATGTTAATTGAACGTATTTTCTTGCAGCGGCCAAACTGTTTGCCCTTCTCATCATTTGTAGCGGGGCTGTCTACAAACTGTGCACCGGTCCTTCCGCCACTATTGACTTTGCTTCCTTTGAGAACACTGATAGCAGTGTGGGTGGAGTGGCTATGGCATTCTACAGTGGACTTTGGGCATACGATGGCTGGTAATGAAATGCAACTGTTGAATCTGACTGTTCAAACCAAATTCTGGTTAATGGTGTGTGGGAGACATTTACGATGAGCATTACAAGATCTTTGTTTTAAGACTGTTAACAATTCTATCTTTACAGGAATAATTTGAACTACGCCACAGAGGAAATCAAAAATCCAAACAAGAACCTGCCCTTGGCAATTTTGATCGGTAATAGTAACACTTTATTAAATTTATAATATTTCCTTGAAATATCTTACATACCTACCTGTAGCGTAATTTCCTTTCACGTCTCTTTTGGCACATGACATACTTACGTCACTTTAAGTTGTGGAAATAATCGCATTTTTTCCATCTGAATAGGAATTCCTCTTACAACGATTTCCTACCTCCTCATACTGATTTCCTACTTGATAGTGATGACTCCAGAGCAAATGACTGATTCTAATGCAGTAGCTGTGGTATGTAATTGATTTGATTATCTTCTCAACCGTACTACTAAATGGGTCCTTTGAAAACTTCAATTTATATCGTTTGTGTCAATGTTTGCATTGAAGACATTCGCCGATGGAGTTTTGGGATCGTGGGAAGGCGCTCATTATGTGCGGTGGGTTATTCCAATATGTGTGGCTATATCTACTTTCGGTGCAGCTAATGGAACTCTTTTCGTTGCCGGCAGGTACGCTAAATACCACAACAATATTATAATCGTATTACATACAGACAGGTAGCCGCTGGCTGTGGTAGCGCAACTCAAATAGTATTTACGTTCCTAGCCCTACTAGCATCGGTACATCAATGGATTGCCTTAATTTGTATGTTTTGTATTATAATGTTAACTCGGTTTGAAGAAAAACCTGAAAACCATGTTAGAATCGTACTTGCTCTACTTTTTCTACTTCAACGGAATCCATTTGTATGCGTAAATACTTCATGAGTTACAGGATTGATTTAAGTTGGCTTTTTTCTGCTGGTCTAAACTTAAGTCTTTCGTTCGTAAAGTTCCCATAGAAGGACACACTTAATAACACGCAACGAATCTTATATAGACAGGTATTATTATACCGTTACATATTACGTCAAACACTAGTATAAATATTTGAGGCAACTATCTACATGAAGTAGATAGTTCTGGTATTTGCTTTCACTTTATTTCCTTTTTTGTATTTTCACCAGCCAGTATTGATCGCTTGATTATAGTACTATGTTGTATAGTTTGTGCATTAGCAAGGCTAAATGTGACGAAAATGTGTCAGTACGATATAAGGCTACTACCATCTATATTTTTAGATCTCATTATGATACTGATACAGCAAGCCACAGGTTTTTTGCGTAGTCAATTGTGATTGGAATTTCCAGTTGTGTATGTGTGTGTAAACACCGCCGTTAATTCCATTGCATTCCGCAGTTTTCACAAGTAATTTAATTGCTAAATTGCTCCCTGATTGCGTTTTATGTACGTCTATAAATACTTTAATTGCGTTGTATTGTTTGTATTGTATGTATTATTTGATTGTTTTCTCTTTAAAAGCTATAAACTGCATGTGGGGATATTTTTCAGATTCATACGTTGTAGATTAAGTAGATTTAATAAATAGCATGATTAAGTAAAGTGCATAAAATGAAATTGAAATGTAGGCACCTCTTACAGTTCTGAATGCATGGAAAAGAAATATCTGCGTCATTGAAGTGAAAGTTGGGAAAATAGGCTGGGAACTATCACAAACAATTGTGGGTTCTCTTTAGTGTGCCAGAAACTTGCAACCTGACATTCAGTTACAGAGAAGTTAGAATGCAAAGTTTGTTTTACAGTGCATAAGTTTACTGGAGGATAGAGCAGCTAGATGATATTTCTAATGCATGAGTAAAAAATGATTCAGAAAGGTCATATTTTATTTAGGCGTAGTTCTGTCTGGTTGTGCTACTTTCTATTATACTAACGCTCAGTTTGTGTCACAAACTCGTAGCTCGTATACATACAATGAAAATATACATTTAAGTGGTATATGGTTTCAGTAGGTAAGTATATGTATGTTCGTACAGCGAAACCCTGCTGGGATAAATCATATTATTAATATGATTTATCAAAGTAAGAATTTTTGAGATTGATGATTGGTTACATAATCCCCAAAGCATTAAAGATATCAATAGTGCCTTGATCTTAAAAATGTATGAGCATTCCACACTTATTGACATGACATGAAAGCATCTGGGATTGAATAAAAATATCATGGATCGTTTTGCGATAGAATTCTTCATGATAGACATTGATCGATGTGTTACATAATTCCGTGGAATTTCCTTCGTATGTTACATTCTGTGAGACTCTCGATAAGTTGTTGTAAACGATCCGAGGGCTAAATCAAATGTGTTTGTCTGCGCTATAATTTTTTGAAACTTTAAATCTTATACAGGTTGTGCTTTGCTACAAGCCGAGAAGGTCAGTTCTCAGATATTCTGTCATACATCCATGTCCGTCGGTTCACTCCAATTCCAGCTTTAGTTTTCCATGTAAGAAAATCAGGTTTTACTGTATCTTAAGTATAATTCCTCAATGATGTGATCAATCTACCACATGGGCTTATCGAATCACACAGACTTCGTTCTTCGAATGATGCTAAAAATACTTTCATATGATTTTACATAGGCGGTTATAGCAGCCTTGATGGTGTTAGCCGGAAACATCGAATCTTTAGTGGACTTTTTCAGTTTCACTGCGTGGATTTTCTATGGTGGTGCTATGCTTGCTCTGATTGTCCAAAGGTTTACTCGACCGAATTTTCCACGTCCTTACAAGGTTGAGAAATATGCTTTTAAATTGTATATCGTCCTTTATGTAAAATCAATTAATTTGAACAAAGCAATTTATTTAAATTCCATTGTTTATTCACAGGTTTGGATTATCGTTCCGATATTTGTATTACTCGTCTCCATATACCTGGTGCTTGCTCCAATAATAGATAAACCGCAATGGGAATATCTCTATGCTTCTATGTTTATATTTGCTGGACTTATATTTTATATTCCATTTGTGTACTACAAGTATAGCGTCAGTTGCATGGGTATGTATACATTCTTTAACTTTCTTTCGCAATACTACAACTTGAGTATCTATGTTATATTTAATTTTGTAATGTGATTTTTTTCTAGTTCCAGTGACAATATTCCTTCAAAAGCTATTTCAAGTCGCTCCAACCGAAGTATTGGAAGAAGAGAGATGCTTTCTTTAAGACGATGAAAAGTTTTGTTCACAACGTTATTTGCTAACCGTTCTCTCAATAGAAGATAGTCTACTCATTGAACGTTAGAAACTGCATGCATAAAAGAGAGAATCATTAATTAAGATTGATTACATTACTTTGCATGTCTCATAATAGTCTCTCCACTATAATATTAATAGTGCCTATAAAACTATAGCTATTAGTACCTTCTTATTGTTAGGTTAGTATAGTCCTGTAAAGTGAATAATAGAACATATCAATTTACAGTTCATTAGTTCTTCGCTTGATTATGATCTGTCACAGTAATAAATGCATTTAATGGCTATGAATAAGTAATGGTTTAGGGATAAGGGTAAACATTATGAGGAAATTCGTAAATTTAATTAATTTAGAAGTGTTCCTTTCATACCTTTGTTGTAATTAAAAAATAATTGTAAGTAGTAAGTACTTATATGTAATCTAAAATATGTATGGCCAACATAAATGATTTTCGGATGGAAAACAAAAAACTAAACACTAAAAATCAAAGAAATCTATGCAACTTACTAGTATTATACGACGTAAATAGTAGATTTGAAATATACAGCTTGTATTACACTCTAATAAGTTAAGCAAGCTCATTTTTTGAGAAAAGCAGATTTGATAGCGTAGAGTAGCCATAAAAAGCATATATCTTTAACGAGAGACTTTCAAGGGTTGTATAAACACTTTTAGAATACTGAAGTAGCCAAAACCAAACTGCGTCGTCGGTCTCTCTGGAATCGCTTTTACGTATGGAACGGAATTTTGAGACTAACTGCGAATGTAGAAGAGAGGGATAATATCCCGAATGCTTTTAGCGTGTATAAGAGTGATCTGCAAATAAAATACTATACCTACTTCAGTTTTTAATTGCGTTTAGGAACCCACGGAAGTTATCCGTTAGTGTATGCATTTATGTAGTAGGTAAGTATATAGGCTAAGTAAGTTAAGTGTTAAGTTACTGTGAAGACTGTTAGACTTCTTTTGTATCGTGTATGTTGTTAACCTCAATTTAGAGATTACGATAATAGTAATTACGTAATGAATAATGGGAAGGGAACCATACAAACGAACTTGTCTCAAAACACAGATACATAAATAATGTATTCAGTAGGTAGACAAATATTATTCTTGAATAAAGAAACATGTCGACTGTATTTGTCAAAAATATGTATGAACTTACTATATGGTTGGAAAAATAAGTAAAGTAAAATTGAGCATTTAATAATAAAAATTGTTTACAGACACAGGAAAATTAGTTTAACCCTATTTTATTTGTACAGACTCCACAAATTCTACTGATATGATGTCTATATGTAATGACTAATGACTATGTAAGCCAAAAATTAGTGTAGACAGAGTCTATTTAAGTGAGTAATAATCTTACTATGCAATCTTATATTTGTGACTCGTAATAAATGGAAAAAATAAAATTTTAGACTAAAGGTAGTACTTATACCTACGATGTGTAGCAAAAGAAAAATGTTGAGAAAATGTTGGTATTTAAGCAGTTGTACTTTGAATCTATGTCAATATTTTCAATGTGATTATAAAGTACACACCAATAATAATATAATCGTGTTAACGAGTTAGAAATTTTAAACATACCTAGTAAGTACGTACATTTAATTAAATGATAATGAAAAAATACATGCATAAATAAGTGATATAAATAATAAATAATCGTACATGCATATTTAAACATTGCGTAGTGAAAGCAGAAAGCTTATGGGGAACGTGTGACTAAATCGGACTAATTGTAAGTAAGCAGTAAAATGAAACTGTGTGCTCACATGCCAAATCACATGTTTTCTGAATCAATAATAATAAAAGGATTTCCAATAAAGTTCTAAAAAGCCATGAATTTTCTCTGATCATAGTCTAACGCAATTACGTCCACTTATTTTTAGTCAACCAATCCATTTACTGTTACTTTACAAACAATACACATTATTTCTACAATTGTCCAGCAAATGGGGTTATCTACTACAGATACAACTAGCTACTCCCTTAATAAACACCCTGGCATAGACAAACGTGTCATTTCCCGAAGGCCTACTACAATAAATGCATATTGCATTATTTCTGAAGCTTTTATGCTTATAAGTAGTCAGAAATAAATTGATATACCTGATAAACCATACGTGCAAACGCAAACACAAATACGTCCAGGTGAAAATACCTGATTACCAAAAACCAATAAGTACAGGAGGATCTTGTTTTCCCACAGTGACAATTTTCGTTTCATTTGCGAATAAATAGACAATCCGGCTCGGTTGACGATGTACGGTGTATAATTTCATGCCTGTCTTTAGGTCCCAAACGCACAGTTCTCTTGCATCTCCGGCACTTATAACGAATTGGTTGACACATTGAATACCTCGTACGAGACCAATGTGAGCATCAATATCATAAAGTACTTCCCCAAGCCAGTTTAATGCAAATATACGGCCGTGGAAGCGATGGTACAAAATATAATCCCCGGCAACCAACAAGTTGTCCACGTCTCCATTCGATTGATGTAGAAACAAGAATTCCTGAAACAAAACAGACAACTGTGTCATGTCAGGTATCACACGACGCAATAGTAGCAGTCTCAAAGAATCATGCATATTTAATGGGCAAATACTACACATAAAGGCATTCGAAATACCCAATGACACAATGTTCTAATATTAGCGATTGATAGGTATTAGGTAAGCAAAGTTTTGTTTTCCTTTGATACATAAATTAGTGCACCTTGGTAGACAAATTGAATCCGGTCACGGTACCTTGATGGGAAACGTATACAACTCTATTGCTGTTTTCATCTGGCTGAATTTCTTCGATTTCGCTAATGGAGTTTACTTCAAAGCAGTCTTCCGGAATGACCGAGTTACAAATTATAGGGAATACCAATAGGTAAAATGTACTAACTTCTCGATGTTCCAATGTTTCAGGTCTTGAAAGTTTTTTCGTGGAAAGAAACAAGTTGGAAGAAGTTAGTAGACCCTAATATGAACAAACAGAAGTTTGAGGACAGGAAAAAACATGACCAGTTTCTGACGACCGACAAATACTTGAAAGAAGCTACTTAACTGGTAAGCGTATGTAAAGTAGATTAGTACCTTAGAGCAACATTTGGTGTTATTCGGCAAAATGAAAGATCCCGTCATTTTCTTCTTTAAAATATCGAATGTTACGAAGTTTTTGCAATTTTCACCCGTAAGAATAAGTTGGTTTCCACTTATTAATGGAATTAAATTGCTTGCGGGATATGTACTATCAGCTAAATCAACGCTCCAATTAACCCAACTTTCCACCAACCTTTGTATATCTTCTTGAATATCATCGGAAACATGTGGAACTTCTACTATCGGTTCTTCAACAAAGTCTAAAAGAAATTCTTTATTTCCTGTCTCCACACAATGAATTCCAACTTTATCGAAATGCTCGTAACCCAGTTTTTCTTCTTTGTCGCCCTCACATCCTTGTAATGAGAAAATCTGTACATGTTGCATGTGAACACAAAAGCAGTGATAGTTATCACGTATCACAAATGTGCTATTGGTATGTAAAAGATGTTGCAAAAATAAAAACAAGACTACATCTACTCTTACCTTTATTACTTTATTTTCATACACAATTATCATAAATTGCGAAGAAAGCAGAGTTGCTTCTATATCGTGAGAGGAAGAATTGGTTTCATCCGGTGAAATTTTTCGGATTAAACGAGGAACACCTTGAAACAATAAAATTACATTAAATTACTCATTTCATGTTAAGGTTTGCTGTACCTTTATACACAGAGCATATTATAAGTAAATATTTCAAAATTGAAGTTGTATCATGTACCTTCCAACGACCAAAGAAATAAGTAGCCTGTGTATGAAGATACTAACAAATATTTTTCGTTGCAACTGATAGAATTCACTGTCGGCACACAAGGTACTTCGGGGTATTGAGGCATTTCCATTTCCTGCATCGTAAAGATCCCTTTAGTCCAATTATTTTTTAGATGGGCGCAATGTCGGAAATATAAGGCCCAATCACATAATGCATCAAATTCCATTTCCATGTCTGCATTCGTGAATGTACAATTTGCAAATAAAGGTGACGGTCTATAACTGGAGATGTGTTGAGTTGTATCAACGTGCGATAAACTTTGTATCCATTTTGTGGGTTCAGTTTCTTTTGAGTTAACCCACCCTCGTCTTTTGCAACGAACCTTCCTTCAAATAAAATTTATTCAGTATACATAAAATGATGAAAAAATTCCGAAAGTTCTACATCCTACATATATGGATATTGTTCAGTGTATATATAGTTTTGCAACAAATGCTAACCATAAACCATCATTGTTAACAGTTTTTCGCCATTCCAGGCTGCAAGCAGAGCATGAGAAGAGATCTTTGTCGGGCAAATATGAGAAAAGCTTCATGCTCAATTCAGGAGGAAAAAGTTCAACAAAATCGATCCCCTGGGCAGATGAGGTGTTAGTATTCCAGGAATCCCTTGTGGTATTTTCCGATAATGTAGTAAGAGGTGTTTCATCGCACATAATGGGATACAGGAGCTGGCACTACACAAGAGAAAGTTGAAGACACATGAGATAAGTAGATTTATTCGTATATTTGAAATCAGATCCATTTTCTGCATGGTCAGAAACATGATTCTATAAATATATCTCACTTTCACCTACACGAATGCGATATTATTATTGTATACCTTTTACAGCTACGATGTATTGTGCTTGAGTGGCTTAGTTTTGTGCAGTCAGATTCGGGATTCGTTTCAATTGAAATCAGAATAGCAATTCTAAATAATGCAACCTGAGTGGGAGCTGTCAACTTCACAAGAAAAAGCCAAGATTGTTCTTTCCATTGGTTGGTCTTCGATTACATCCACTTGAGTAGAATGTCATGTCGCCTCCTCACTTCCACGTGGACATCACGTCCATATATCAGGCTCACCTCGCCGTCCATCGATGTGGTATCGACCTATCGACCAAACTATTTCTGCAAAGCTAAAAACGTAATAGGTATCCATGGTTTTTATCAAACTTACCTAGCCGAACCCACGCGAAACTTGACTTTACTAAAGTCACTTCCGTCCATCGCTATCAGCAAAAAATTGTTAAAAATGAAATACATGGGAAATAAAACATATTTAAAATATGTTTTTAAAGTGACCATCTGGGTTATAGTATCATTATCATTCATTTATTTGGGTCCTACATAGTTCTAAATCATTTGTTCATTAACATGCTTCGGTATAAGTAAGTGTAAGTCTCATATAAATACCACAACTGCAAAAATAATGACATTCTTTAATGAAGCCAGCAAAAACACAAGTACTCAGCTCTACATGGAATTTTACGCCATTTCAAATCATACCGTTTAAAATTTAGATGCTGTAACATACAAAGTCCATAGATGGAAATGGGAAATCCACCCTTCGGATCAAAATTAATTTTTTAGACAGGCATAATAAATAGGAACGCTACTCTATAGGATGGTGTATTTTGTTATATATAAATAGTTTTACCCTCAAAGTAAACTCACCTACAGGGCTGTGTCTGGTCTCCATTTTAATTCCACAATGCACTGTTTCTCATTATCGCATTGAATAAGATAATAATTTCATTTGCATGTAACAAAACGCACAGGTAGTGGTTAAGCCGTGGGAAATTAATTACTATAGTGTACACAGAGCTTAATGAATCATTTATGAGCGTGCGTCATCAAAAGACAAAGGGACAAAGGAACAGTGGTATACCACTACTATACTGACGGTTACTAAGTCCCATCTATTTTTTATATCATTAGTCCTCCATTCTTTCCTTTTGATAGTCGGTAGGTTCGAAATTGCATTTTAAAGGAGCTGGTTAGGATCGTAGTATAATTCTATTGTGTGATGCAATTTGTATCCAATTCTAGATCTCTTTCAGTAGCAATTTATTTTCTGCTTTCTGGTCTCTGCTTCATCTCTTTCTTATTGTTGCAATTCGCTTAACAGTGTACTTTAGATGTCCACAATTTCCACAAGCAATTATTTTAAATGTAATTTGCTATAGATCAAGTACCCACTCTCTATTACTCTATTTGACTGAAGAAATCAAAAAAGGGACGCAAGCAATCTATTCAGTACAACTCTGTTGAATTAACTATTATTATTAGATCTTGTCAAGGAAAAAATGAAAAAATTGTTTAGTCCATGCATTCTATTAATATCATAAATATTTTAGGGATAACTCATGAATGTGACATTACTTCTTATGTCTACATTTCATGTTCGTGTGCCCTATTTGTACAATTGTACACGCAATTTGAGTTAGGTATGCAAGATGTCAATTAAGTTCCTTTCCTATCTATCTCTTAACTTTCCACCTAAAACATACAGAGACGTTTCTTTTAGTTATAAAAATCTTGTTACACATATATTTTTGTTGCCTTTTGTTGCTGATCTTGTATACATCAGCATCATAACTTCAGTAATGGAGTCTGACTCTCGTAGTTAACAGATTTTTGTCACCCTGGCCCTGGGTGTTAACTCAAAATTTGTTATCTTTATTTTATGTAAAATTAACTTAGGTTAGGTTAACCTAACCTGTTTAATAATTATTTTAGTAAATGCTTTCGATTATCTGTATATGTATTAATAATTCCATGCAATTGTAAGTTCTGTACCTGTTATACTTATTAATATCTTCGATTTACATCCATATGTATTATGTATACATGGACTTTATCTATATCAGTAGTATAAATATGATGAAATCATAACACGGAACATGGTAACTTATGTTAGGTACCATTGTGGTATCTTCTGTGCATGTCGGAGATTTGTATTCTACACCCATCGAGAGATCATAAAATTCTGGATTCATTTAATGCCTTATTTGTTGTACTACATTTATTGGCAATTAGGAATTTTATGATGCATGTACGCTTTGTCTCTTGATTGTGAATAAAATTAACAGCTTAATATAATTTATATTGCCCATTGATCTATTAAAATGAATGGACAGCTGTATTATTCCTATTATCATATTTTTAATCATGGTTTGAGTTAAGCCTGAAATGAAAGCATACAACTTCATTCACATGGGTTGCATTGCATATTGATAATTGAGCAGAACATATAACTTAATATGGTAAATAGTATAAAAATGTGTGCGGAGTACCTACAGTATGCCTATTACATACTACAGTAAATACTGACTTTAATAAAATCAATGCCAAATGAATGAATCAAATATTTAATTTTGCGATTTCGCAGAGTCGCAGAGTTGACTGTAAGCCTTTGCACTCTGCACTGAACCTTTTTATCTGAAATCCTGCATGGTTGTTATAATTATAGTACATAGACAGATGAGTTTGTCTGCAATTTACCTTTACGAAATTCCACACCTTAATCTGTTCCATACGAAAAGATATAGTAAGCTGATGACTTAAATAAGTACGTATGTACCACAGTATCAGTATAGTCAAAGTTTGAGTATTGTACTTCAGTGAATGATGTAATGTTGCTGTTACTAAACAAATTTGTAAATAATAATGTTGTAAATACAGCCTCAGCCATGGAGGCTTATATACAATACCTACTCCGCCTACCAATGCATACCAATAGTAACCCGTCGGAAGCTAATCATTTTCTATATAAACTTCGATAAGAATAAAAATCCTGTCTACATTAGCAATAGTGAAATCATTTACATAAAAGTTATCGAATCATACTGGAGTTGAAAAGGAACTTCATCAACATTATTGTAAATATTAATTTTGCTGCTGATGATCTTAGAATTGGTGCTTCCAAATGGATCTGCAAGGTATGGCAATTCATAATTTACTCAACATGCAACTTTTACCATTAGTATTTTTCTACAATAAATGATATCACAATTTTTACGTAAACTGTTGATTTTAAAGCCAAAAAAGGGAGTGATAGTGACATCACAACTCTCTGGACTATAGAAAGAAACGGTTCCAGAGATGGAAAAGACAATAAATTACAAAAGCCGCTAGATTCCGGACAATCAAATGGAGATACCGGGTTGCAGAGAAATATAGGATTCATTAGTGCCACTAGCATGATAGTGGGGACTATGATTGGTAATTCACATTTTCTCTGAGTAATTATAATTGCAGCCCTAATTTAGAGGTTGGGACAAAATAATGAGAATACTGTGATCGTGCTTTTGCTATAGGGTCTGGAATTTTTGTTTCTGTCGGGGGGCTACTTGAGAAAACCGGATCGGTTTGGCTGAGTTTGATCGTCTGGGTAAGTTGCGGTGTGCTATCAACTCTAGGCAAGTAATAAAATATTCTACTATAATAATATCATAGTCAAACCTTATGATAGCTATTTAAACTTAATACTAATACTATAGGTATTTGTTCATCTTGCAGGTATTGGTATTGCCAAATTAATTTTGAGAATATATTGCAGGTGCAATGGCCTATATTGAGCTTGGATCGGTAGTACCTAGTTCTGGAGCGGAGTATTCCTATCTTCTTTCCGCATTTGGTCCCCTTCCAGCCTTTTTATTTTCTTGGTTGTGTACCGTAGTCATCCGACCGACAGGAATCGCAATTTTGTGTCTTTCTTTAGCACAATATTGTGTTGCTCCGTTTGTCGACAACATAGATGAATTGAAGTGGGCCGTAAACTTAATATCAGGAGCAGCCATTCGTGAGTAATCCAACTTCTATGTCATGAAATAATGGATCTTGCTATTTTTGCAAATATGGTGCTATACACGTAAGCCTAATTTTTTCAAATGGAAATCTATTTATAGTTCTCGTGACGTTCATAAACTGTGTGAGTGTAAAGCTCTCGCTACGTATCATGAACTATTTTACGCTTGCTAAACTCATAGCAATGGCAATTATTATCGGAAGTGGAATATACAACATCTGCCTAGGTAAGTGTTCATTGTAAAGGGATTAATAATGCAATGCAACAAAAGACACTAAAGAGTACAGATATAGTTCTCGTTTCGTACTTTATAAGTATGCGGTATATTACGTCAATTACGTGTCTCTTGTCCCATAATAACTTCCTAGTGTGTATATCCTTCTAAATGTATGTGTGTCTAATAATATCCGGGATTTTATAATCTTTTCATACAATAAGGCAAAACTGAGCACTTGAAATTAACAATGGAAGGAAGTCGATGGAACTTTGGGGACTTGGCTTCTGCATTTTATAACGGTCTATGGGCTTACGAAGGGTGGAATCAATTAAATTTTATTACTGAAGAAGTGAAAAATCCACACAAGTAAAAGTTTCAGCAATTTGAGAATTTTACTTAAACTTAAAATAGTTGAACACGCGAATATAACATTTAGGTGTTTTTATTTTTAGAACCATGCCACGTTCGATATTAACTGGAGTTTTCCTGGTCATTATTTTATACTTTTTGACAAATATTTCGTATCTGACTCTCTTGACCCCTCAAGAGATTCAAGGAACTAGTTCTGTTGCAATCGTAAGAGCATTATATCTTCCATTATTCTGCAGAATTGAAGATTAGAATCCCATAAAATTTTAAGAGTACACTTGGCTGTTTTTGAAAGACAGACAAGTTAAAGCTATTTTTATGCACTGCATTGACAGATCTATGGGGATCGTATTTTGGGAGTGATGTCCTTTTTAATGCCACTTTCTGTCGCAATGTCCACATTCGGTTCTCTTAATGGATCTCTATTCACGACTGGCAGGTACGTGCCGTGTATATGGATTTCACTGCGTTCTCAGACACACCTTATGGATTCTTTGCATGAAACCCTGTATGAGTTTTATTCATTTCATCGATTTTGCATTTACATTTCCACAGATTATCTTATGTCGCAGGAAGAGAAGGGCATTTGGTGGATTTCCTTTCATTTGTGGACATAAAAAGAAATACTCCTTCATTATCCCTTGTGTTTAATGTAAACTTCACGTAGATTGATATTGACAGTCAATAATACATGTACAAAAATTGATATCTATAGTTATGCAACAAGTTATGTATTTCTCAAACATCTGACAAATGAGTAAATGTAATTCGTTTCTTTATAGGGAATTTTGACATTTGTTTATGCAGTGGCTTTAGACATTGAGGGACTTATTGACATTTTCAGCTTTACTCAGTGGATATTTTACGGTGCTGCAATGGCTTGCCTTATTAGACTGAGAACCACTATGCCGGATGCTCCTAGACCGTTTAAAGTCAGTGAAATATGGGACGATTTTTTTCATTTTGTACTTGTGGAATCCTAATTCATATTATAGGCACTACTTTAAAATTTATATATGTACTACATACTACCAAAGGTTTTTGTTTTAAACAGGTGCCCATTATGATTCCATGGTTTGTGCTAATAATTTCCGGCTTTCTCGTCATAGCTCCTGTTGCTGAAAATCCTAAGTTTGAATACTTATACGCAATTGGGTTCATATTGTTGGGATTTATTCTTTATATTCCCTTTGTGCAATATAAATGGGTGCTTCCAGGGATGGGTAAGTGTATGGAGTATTGTGTAACTTAAAATATACTTTTATCTCTTATTAACGCAAATACAATTCATTTACAGGGAAATTAACAAGAGTCCTCCAAAAAATATTCCTTGCAGTTCCTCCAAGTGCAAAAAATGACGAATTTTTGAAATAACACTGTTATGAGGAATACACTTTATTTGATACGGGTTTTGTATATTTGATAATGTAAATAATATTCAATTCTGAACTTTTGGCGTACATAGTACATACCTACATAGTTTCATTTCTTTGCATTACCTAAATTATTTGGTCTCATATGCCTTCATTTCCTGTCTTGCCCTTAATGGTCTCACCTAACTATGCAATCTGACAATAGCGATGGTACTTATCTAAAATGGATAAGTAAACAATTTATTTCCAGTTTGTTACCGGAGTTTAAACTAAATGTGATGAAAAGAACTCAC
Source organism: Pogonognathellus flavescens (assembly GCA_019776165.1). NCBI lineage: Eukaryota > Metazoa > Arthropoda > Collembola > Entomobryomorpha > Tomoceridae > Pogonognathellus > Pogonognathellus flavescens. Next base: position 36,123 of record JABASD010001399.1, read on the forward strand.
GAAAATTGAAAGAAGAAAATATTTATTTAGCACAGAACGTACAGCATAATTATTATAATCACAAGAAACAATTCGTTGAAAATTTTTCATTCAAATACACCATAAGTAGATTATTTCAAACATAAAACTGATCGAGTTTCTTAATGATTTGAAATACAAAGTGCCGAACTCAAGAAAGTTGAAAATCAAAGAAAAATATAAATGGAAAAGTCTATGTCCCCGTTTTGTACAGGTCAATGAAACTGTTGTATTAAAACTATTCCATGTCAAATGCGCTGCAGAACAAAAACAAAGGTGTACTTGAAATATCTGTTTGTATATCTTATCATCACTACCCGACTAATCTAGGTACTTTTTAACAATTTAGAACCGATCACATTCATGTAGGCTACTAAATGCTAATTAATGTTACTTCATAATTAATAATTAAATTGTTGCTGTTACAATGAATTGTTATAATTTTAACATTTAGTCGACTACTTTACTTTATACTATGTAATATCATTTTACACACTAAATAAAGGATGTTTTCATGGTAGTACCATGATGGTACTCTACAATCTCAAATTCTAATTAATTATCTATGTACTTGGGTCCCATTTTCGTAGTTACGGTAAATACATACAAGTATCACCACTACTTCAGTTACTTATCATTTTCGCACCTTGTATATAGTCCACTGTCTATACATTTTTAACTTATGAGTAATTATTGGCTGATACTTGACAATGATAAAATAAAACAACTCGAAAGTATAATACCTACGCGATTTCTACACAGTCTAACAATTTCAACCCGCTTTTCAAAATAACGGTGTAAATAAAAGACCCCAATTGGAGAAAGAAGGACAGACTTTGCTTATTAGCTGCTTAAGAAAATTACTTAAGAAGTGCACCACAGATTTCTAAATATTCTTGTTACAAAGAATTTGATTGCCGATTGCATTCAATCAAGTGTTGTCAGCAGCAGATAATCTGTAAGGCAATTTCAGTTCAAGATATTTTAAGATAAGGTAATTGAAGAATATACAAATTATGTCCAATGTGCTAAATAGACTCCTGCATCAAACTTTCTTCCTATTACTTAGATAATCCGTAATCAAAATTATATTTGGATTGCTCAAACAGAATTGCTGGGCTGACGATAGTAGATATTGTGTATTGAAATGAAGAAGTTAAGTGTAGTTTTCTTCATCGAAGAGGGCGAAAGTGCTGTGCGTATTAGTTCTTGTTTATGAAGAAAAATCGGAAGATGAGAGAAGCTGTTAGAGCGAGTGCCATTGGAATTAGCCACGTTTTCCATGAACTGCTAAAGAAAATATTATTCCAACTTATTAAAAAATGACAACATATATGAACATAATTAAGCAATTTAAAAAGTAGTCAATATAACGCTTTGCTGTATCGAAATGTAGTGAGCATAAAATGTCGGCATCTTAATTGTAAAAGTAGCAACTGCATCACTTCACTTTGTAAATACGTTCAACAAAAATATTCTCAATCACAATATGTGACAGAAAATCTGATTTCCATATCACGATCGTAATAATGAATATCACAATACAAAACTACAATATTTTTTATCAATATGCAATATAAAACAAAGTTATATTCACAGATATTATTTTGAGCTATCGAATCGAGAATCAGAAAAACAAAACGATCATGGAATGGGGAAGGAATAATGATATTCGATTTTTGAGTAGAATTTGTGAAAAGTAAATGATAATAAAACTAGGACTGATTTTTCTTACACTAGTAAGTTAATATTCGAAAAAATATATCTCATCTATATTCGTTACACAAGGCAAAATATAAAAATGCGACATTGATACTTTGAAATTAAAAATACGGTGTAAGAAAAATTAATAAATCACCTATTGTTATCGGGGTTGTTATCATCAGCCCATTTTTTAGCTCCCTTGTCTTTCAGGTGAGTTTTGTCTTCCTCATTTAATTCTCCGATCAAATAGTCTTTCATCATAGTTCTTGCATCTGTAGAATGACCTACATCTTCAAAGGGCTCGGTAGCATCTTTCCCACCTTGTTCTAGTAATACTTCCTACAAAGTCAATTCATTATACGCTAAGGTTTAATAGAGACAAATACATGAATTACAATACCAACCATACATCATAAATATAATATTTATTTTTTATTACCTCTCCTCCAGGATGTTCTTCTAGAAATTTTGTAACATCGTATACACTGTCATGAATTACAATCCAGCAGGACTTCTTCGTATTGTGTCCTACAACATCCTTCAAAGCAAATCGTTTTGGTTCGGACATTTTTCACCTGTAACAAATATTTCTTTATTAGGTTTATGTGTGTAGACACCTTTTCATGAAGATTGCTTGAGGAGTTTATCTCTATTATTTTTATTTCTTCAGAGCTGAATCGATAATTTTGGTTTAGCAAGCATAGTGTAAATTATATTACTTGTGTTTCTGATTCAGGGATGCGTGGTAATGTTACGCTACAGTTATTTATTTGGCTAAGAAACTAAACAACTACATTACAAGAGTTTTATTATCCTGAATCTATTCTTTTTCCAACACTAATCTAAAAATCATGAGACAAAGATTTCTACGAATAACCAGTATTTTATAAAATAGTAGTTACCACTTGCCTTCAGTGCCTTCAAACGTTAAATAACTTCAGTAAGTTACACTCTGATTATGATCAAAATGATCCTAAATGTTTTCAGCACTCCTTGTACATAGTCGGACTGAATTGCATTGCACAACCAAACTTTACATTATGTGATATCATGATTTGAGCATACATCACAAACTTAACTTGAAGTAGGTGTATTAATATTGTTTATGAATAAAACTAACAATACAATACATTAAAGGAGTTACCTCCTTTAACACAGGAAAAACTGCAGACATTTCAGTAAGTGTCCACTATGATAAAAAAACTAAAATTCTACATACATAGAAATACTACATGCATACACACATAATACTCAGTGTAAAATAATATACTTTATGTAACACTTTTAAAAGGATGAGTTTCATTTTCATTCATTCTGTCATTTCATCCTCGTGCTGCTGATGGTATAGTAGATGATTGTTCATGGCCAAGGTCGCAATTTTTTTGCATGATATGCTAAATGGCAATGGTCAAGTATCTGCACAGATATATACTCACGATTCTCGCAAACCTTTTACACGTATTTTCCCGAAGTGAGTAGGTATACCAACAATCATCCAGCACTAATTACACTATACTATGAGTATAACACAACCACATTATTGGTTGTTGGGGAAGTATATTAATATAATGTATTGATGCATGAATTTCTACACTCTACAAACACTAAACTCACTTTACTAATGCCCCAAGATAAGGCCATGAAATAACGACTCACACTTAAGTAACAGAAGGGTTTACATAAAATAAATGTACATACGTATACGCTATAGCAAGGCAATAGTGTATTAATTGTTGTTACAAACCAGTTATAGTTATCGTTATATATGTTATAATATTTTATTGGTGAATACTGTACAACACGTAATGACGTAGCATATTATACAGTTTTGCCTACCTATAAACCTAATTTACTACTACTTCCTATTATTAGCAACTACTATTACATAATTTTATATGGAAAAATACCTAATGCCCAGACACCAAAAACTTCCATAATTTATGTTGTGTGAAGTGAGTGTGAAATGAGTGGGCCCTATAATTTTCGCAAAACCCAGTAAATATTGCATTCTGAATAAATTACATGTATGCACATGTTTTGATCTTTGTCTTTCTTAACACTCGCACAAATTACATTGCTTTTTATTTTGTTGAAGGAGGAACTCTTCTGATGCAAGTCCCTTATATAGAAGTACTCTGATATTAACATTTTCAACATACTAAAGTAATTTGGTGGAAGATTATTTATAAAGTCGAAAGTACGATAAGCCTACATTATACAAATTGCAAATACAAATATTTATTGTAAATTTCTTAGTGTGATGTCTGATGTGATATGAACAAACCTAAAAATGAAAAAATTAAAGATTTTGTTGTCTATATGTATACAAGTGTATTTGATTTTGATTGCATTTGTATTTTGTATGTAACTGCAATTGAAAATTTAAGGAACCTACACTTCATTAGAAATTGTACCTGTAACAGTTTTTCCACACTAACTATTAATTAACTATCAATTCAATTTTATGATAAAATTTCAAACAATAAAAACAAATAAATTCAGTAAATATTTTGTATTTAGTTAGTACTCACCTAAAAATGACGAGTTCAGCTGATTTCGATATTAACAATTAAGCCAAAATGCTGCAACGTTTCCTCGTTTACGACTGTTCAAGTTTCCACCTTCAGTGCCGCAGTTGCCTATAATTATTATGTAATCTTCTTCACTTTTGCGTTAACTTTACTTTAGTAGCGTTAAACGTGTAGTAGTGCAGCTCTTTTGTGTGTTGGTTGAAGGATGGATGGTATTGTGATTGAATATGAATCGAGTGAATACTTATCTTGTTTGTGTGTGCAAAGTTGTATTGAATGAATGTAAATGCAATGTATGTGAGACTTGTATAGACGACTGTTGCGACTATTCTGTGAATTTAAGCGAAGAGTGATAGAGTGGAGCTTTGAGCAAGATTAAATTAATTTATTGGAGTGCTGTAGGCGAATAAAAATAAGAATCAAGTGACTTTGCTAGTTTGAGCCTTTTCAGTTGGTGCGAGTTTTGCGTTTAGTAGTCGCTCCTTTTCTATGCAGATGGCAATTGTTAAACCTCAGTTGACTGCAGCACTAACTTCCACTCTCAACTTCTCTCCTACATTCGTCTCACGTTTGGCTTTGATTTGGGTTTTGTCTTTTTGTCTCGATTGCTGTTACTGTTTCAGTTTTCTGATGATAAGATTCTATCATCAATCATAATAGATATGAGATCAAAATCTAATGAAGTCTATTTAATTTACTTTAAAGTTTTTTCTAATAATTTCTTAAACGATTCCATTGTTTTCAAAAAATTGCGTCTCACCTTA
>JABASD010001400.1:0-16198 GCA_019776165.1 Pogonognathellus flavescens
AAGCAGTGAGACAGTACAGTACAGCACAGCAGTGAGACTGAAACGGGCTGGTTGTAGTGGGAATGAAAAGATGGCGAGGCGATGCATTTTTTACATTCGTTAGTTGTAACGGTTTATTGAGATGTGTATGTAATAGATATAGGACGTGTGTTGAGTGTGCATCTGCAGGAACATAGGTAGAGTGTGCGCGAAGAACCAGAACACACATAAACACATGAGCTGCTGAGTTAGTTAGGAATTTCGACTACAACTAATTGCATCAATTTCATTGCGTACAACGTGCACACAATTTTGGTTTCACTTGAAAAATTATGTATTTGTGAGATTTGTTCACAAAGACAACCATGGCCAATCAATTATGCATCATGTGAAATCAGCATTGCGAGCAAATGCCATTAATTATTAAATACACATCCTCAGCAGTTTTCCAGTACCTTTTTTCGTTTTCAGGTGTCAAGTGGGGTCTAACATTGCTATTTCACGTCTACTGTCAAATGTTGGACAACTTTCATTTCAAATTTATATCTCCAGAATATTTATACCTTCATGCTTATGCCTAATGCGTGATGCAGAAGTGTACACAGAGTACACACGCCAGGTATTTGTACAGGTACTCCATAACTTGCAAAATAATTAAAAAAATGAAAAATGATGAAATGAGATTGACTGCAAATGAAAATGTTTTTGGCCATATAAATAGTGACTGCGTAAACACAGCAGACGGTAATGGAGTTGAAAGCGGGTAAATGGTGCATTGGAAAATGGAAAAGAGGCATTTGAGTTGCAAAATTGCATACCGTGTTTTAGACGTTTCCACGGAAGTATAACTTTTGAACAACGGTTGTTGGTTAAATTAGAATAAGTTGCAGCAATTAGTCCATCAATTGTGGAAAAAATGAATTTGAATAGCTACTGGTATAAAGAGCACACTACACACACAAGAGCAGTAGCTCTTGATTCTGCAGTTGCAGTTCAATATTTGCAAAGTTGTTTAGTGGAAACGAGCACTTGCGAAATGGTTTGAGCAGAATTGGCAGTAAAGTATTTGGAGTGTGAAGACTTGAAATGAATGAATAGCTGCAGACATCACCTGCATCACTGAGAACGATCAGAAGTGTCTTGCTTCTCTTGTGTGTAGTTGTAGCTTCATTGGACAACGTGTCCTTTACGCACTTGCACTTTCAACTGGACGCTCCTCGCCAGTGCTGCGTGGGCTACCACAATCAAATTTGTTAAAGCACTGCACAAAGAGATGAAGGACGGTTACGCACATCGCACAACAATTAAACGATTCTGCACTTGCATCAAGTAATTAGGACGACATTTAGAAATGGTAGGAGTGTTGTATTATTTGTGTTGTGTTATTTATTATTATTTATTATTATGATTTTATGATTTATTTATGCAGAATCACATGTGTGAGATGGTGGATGAAAAGGGAAGTGGGGAATTGACGAAGAAGTGTTGCGAGAGAGGCTTCTGCAGCCTCAATGGAGTGTCGTGTGTTCTTCCACTCGCTTTTCTTCTCTTCTTCACATCTTCATCACCATCCCATCCTTCATATCAGCCTCACATCCACAAAACGTCTCCGAAACACAACAGCACTCCTAATCCAACAACTCCGCTACACTCACCTCACTACGCTCCCATCTTATTTATGCACTCCCAAACTTTTAACTCCGAACATTTACTCCAAAATGTTTTCTCTTCAGTCTTGGGTTGCCAGTGGAATTGTTTCGTGCCAGCAAGACTCCGCACTGCACACGGTGACACTGAAACACTAAAACACCGTTAACTCACCTACTGGTTAGTGGGTTTTGTTGATTTAGAAAGAAGGGGAAAAGCTGCATTGGGACCACACTGAATGACCACGAAGAAGCAAATGTCAGATTGAGTTTAATCCGCTTTGGTTTGAGTTGGTTGACAATTTTGAGGAGAGCACGAAACTGGCGGAGATGAGAAGAGTGGGGTAATTATTCGCCTCTCTGTCTTCCGGTTTGAAAGAATTGAATGTGATATCGACTGATGTGTTGCAGGGATTGAAGTGTACAGGCTGATGTGGGAAGGTGAAGGAGAGAAACCACACTAAATCACACAGAGCAGACTACGGGAGAATCGGAGTGTTTTGGAATTATTTCCATGGAATATTATGCTGTTCGTATTTATTTGTTTGCACGTCGCTTGAGTCAGTATTTACTGTTAGCGAGGATTTGGAGCTGGAACCGTGTGTCTGTGAGCGCGAGTGGGGGAGTGAGGTCGTAGCCGTAGCAGCGACGTTTTCACCGGAGCCACAGCATGCAATTTCTTCGGAGCATTTGCTATATGTGTAAGGGCCGTGTATGATATCCGAATCCGAATATCCGAAAGAGTGTTTACACTTCACGAACGACCCGATGGGAGCCGATGAGGGTTTCTCCCACTTTTACTATTCGCCGTGTGTTTGATCCCGGAGTCTTTGTATTTTGTGTATAGCTTGGCGTTGCCCTCCTGAAATATTATCTCTCGTCCGCTGCCAGTTCTCAGTTCACACAAGAAGAGACAGTTAGTGAGTTAGTTGAGTTGTGTGGAGTGTGCAATGCAATGTCTGCGACTAACACGACCACAACGATCCTCTCGTCCTGCACTAAGCTCCATACGCTCTGAACGACTGAAGTTGCTTCCAACAAACAGTTTCTTCTTATACAAACTGCAAACACAAACACACTCGCCCACCGATCCCCTGCACTGTGCACGCTCTTCTGCTGCTGCCACTGCCACTAAAGTACCCCTACCAAATACTCACACTCACACAAAGACTGCTACAGTCGCAGTCGCACTCTCCCCACTTTATAGTAAAATAGCCCCACTCTATCTCTCCCGTAGTCTCTCCACAGCTATTCCTTCTTCTGGCTAGGCCTCTCCTAATGCCCTACAATCAACAGAAACAAACGCTCTTCCAGCAGTCAAATCTTTCCACGCGCCCCTATTTTTAAATCCGCTATTTCCTCCTTCCCAGCCCAAAAAAGTCCATTAGTTTCAGTCCAGAGTATTCCCAGATCATGATCACTTCGCTTCATGTCTTATTTTTTATTTATATTTAAGAGAATTGCTGAGGAACAAACAATGCTTGAAATATTATCTCATGCAGAAATTACGTAAATACATTACGAAGGGACCACTTGAGGCATTCATGGACAAGTCACCCTTCCCTAGGTCACATCTCTGCACTGTATAACACTCCGCAGAGAATATATCCCGCTTAGTCAACCATAGAGTCCGGAAATTCGAAAAATGGGATAGGTGACAGGTGACCAATGGAACTTCATCGGATTCTTTTTTGCTTAACGTGGACTGTAGTAGATGGATGGAAAATCTGCAAAGATCTTTTCATTGTAAGCAATGGAATTTATTGATGCGAATAGGCACATGTGTTCTAGTGGTCCATTGGAAGGCTAAGTTCGCAGATGGCGTCAATCGGTCAACTCCTTCATGACCTTTGACCTTTTAGACTAAATACTATGTTAATAAAGCCTCAACAACACACTGCAACTTAAATACTGCTATATGAATTTTACTTGGTTTGAAATCGAAGACCGCTAAGTTTGAATTTGAAGATCGCCATTGCTTGAATACTTCGATTAAATGACACTATATTTTTAAATTCATGTACCAGTCATAGTAATTATTGCAGCTAACACGGTTTCACAGCTAACGTGTCGTGTCATAGTTCACACCACAGTGTCACGTGTCGTTTCATTACTTGCTTAAACCCAACCCGACCGAACCCGAGGAGGAAGTCCTTCGGGCTCCCTCCTCGTTTGCATTCTTAAATTGTAAATTGTAAATCTCTTATCTCCTCCTCCTCCTTCATCTCTCTTTCACATTACTATGTTTCAAAAAACAACAAAGTCCATTTTTAGTCATCCAACATTTTAATGCGTCGTTTTTGCGTATCGAGATAATTACAATCAAGTCATTGATATTATGATAAGAAACTGCATATTTCATTCTCACAAAAGCATAATAATCGTACGTGTGTATTCTCCAATTGTGATTAAACACTTTTTTTGTGAAGTTGGGAATTATGGTAACGTGACACATGAAGATCTCACATTTGCAGACATCTGATTGCATCGACTCCTAACTACTCTAGAACAACAATTTCTTTGCTTCTACTTTCTACTACTCAACGGGTAATTCCCCCTTCCTTGAGAGTTAAGGTCGAGCATTTTGATTTCTGAGTCATTGTTGCGGTTGTCGCAATTGCATAAGGCATAATCACGAATTGGAAGACCAGCGTCAATTAAAATAATAAATTGCGATTTAATTTAATTATTTAGAAAAACGGAATCTCTTTCAACGAACGAAATATTCGAGGAAAGAATTCAAATATTACAGGCGGCATAAGATACTCCGTCATCTTGAATTATTTCAGCGTAGACATCAATCTGAGAACCTGGAGACGTCCTGAACTATCCTGAACAATCAAATTATCAGTTAAACTTTGGAGATTCTTTCACACTGTTGTAATTTTTTGTGCCTCAGTAAGCTACCTGCCTGTTACTATGAACGATACGTGATTTTGTTATTTTATTACGATAACTACCAATTCTCAATATTAGTTCACGCGAGTTTGCAACAGTTTTTGCAGAGCAAAATCTTCTTGTCCAAGAAGAAAAGCAGAAAACTTCTCGAGCACAAAACGGTTAAAGGTCCATTTCACAATCAAACCATGGCCAATAGAATTGGTAGAGGCACGATGATGCGACGACGATCAAACGATGACAAGGATATCGGAAAAAGTGTTGTTGCAGAGCAATTAAATATCGTCAAATATGGAACACCCGTTCTGAAAACGGTTCGTGTTGCCAAACCTCAGCAGTTCAAGGTTTGAATTTTCAACATTATTTATTTGCATTATTCATTTCATTCTTTATTATAATAAAAGGCAAGGCTCATTAATTCTTATTAATCATTTAATTAATTCAGGGAGAGGAACGTCGTAATCCAGATCTTGGATTTCCCATCCAGCCAAAACTATCTGGACTGTATCATCCCCGACTGTTGTCACGAGATTCCATCTTCTCAGAAGAGCAATTCGGACGTTGTCTCCGAGCGATGTATAACAATAAAGAATACGAAGAAAACGGCAGGGTATTTGAACAAGTAGTGAGTAGAAACAAAAAGTAAAACAATTTTTCTTTCTACGATCTTATATCGATGAATGATCAAACATTTGCACAAATGCTTGCAGATTTCAACGGAACAAGCACGGAGAGATGAGTTGTGGCATTTGCAAGGAATGTTGACGTTGAAAGAGAAGAACCTGGGAATCCATAAAAACAGTCACTCTAAAATGAAAGTTTGCTTGAGTCTCCAATCTTTTGGTTAGATAATGAAAGCGTTATTCAAAGTAATAGCTAATTAATTAACGCAATAAAACATAAATAAAGAAAACTGGGTGTGTTTTATTTGGATTTCTTGGCAGACGAGTTGATCCGGCAAGAAACGCTTTGTTGCGTTGAGCGGGGAATGATCATGAAAAATTTGTGGGAATTTTTTGAATTGTACTTCAAGATTTATCAAGCGATGGAAGAAAAATCTGAAGATTCGTTTAGAGAGATAAGTTCCGTCTTAGAAAATGACCAAATGCTGAAAAATCTTCAGGAAGAACATGTGGAATTAATTTCTGAAGTTCAGGATCTCAATCTTACCCTAGAAGCAAAGGAAAAAGAGTTGGAAGAAATGCAAGAAAAGTACAGACGTAACTTTGCTGTCTTAGACAAAACAAGGAAAACTGAACGTTACTTCTATCATAAAGCGAATTTCAATCTTCTGGTAAGTCAAAACTGCCTAACTCACATTTGACATTCTCTCGAATCATTGAATTACCTGCAGTCTATTCTAATTTTTGAATTTAAATAATTTTCAGTCAATGCTAGAAACTGTGAATCCATTTTGCCCTGCTCTGGACAAAGTGAGGAGAATGTAGATCAAGCATGAAGCCAATTTCAAAAAGTTTTCTCGACTATGATTCTCAAACTTCAATTTTCGTAAATTTCAATTTCAATCATAGTGTGCCATTAGTAGAATAGAACAATTACTTAAATATTACTTAATCCTTAAAGTGTTATTCTTAAGTGCAAACCTAAAATACAAATATTAAAATGCCATGTACATGCACAGTTCTGTGGAAAATGAATAAGAGAAACTGAAATAAATATTACATTTTAACAATTTAACATTAGAGTAAAACATTTTTTATTCTCATGTTGCAAAAAAACTTCTTTTCTGTCTGAAAACGAACACATCTTCCAGAAGAGATCTATTACAAGCTCTATTTAGTAGTACTTACTAGTACTTACTACTTACCAATAAGATTTAGTACTCCAATAACTCCAATCATATTTTAGCAAGAAATTGTTCGCAATGAATTACAACGTAGGTCCTAGAGGTGAGAACCCCAACTAGGGTTAACCCCAACCATGGCGTTTAGATGGGGTTGGGGTTGGTTGAGGCCCACGAGGCATGGGGTTGGGTTGGAGTTGGATTACCAAAATTTGTTTGGGGTCGGGGTTTTATAGAAAGGCTGAACATAGTAAAATATCGTCAGAAAATAATGCATAACACATTAACACATGGCTTTATAGCCTAAGCCCTAAGCCTACCATTCTTCAACCACGAACACTACGACACACAAAAGCTTTTATTTCAATAGATTTCAGTTGTGAATTGTAATTCAGCTGTCAATAAGTATTCTTCAATTTTTGTTAATACGTATCCATTTTCGGCTCTGGGTGGGGTAGGGGCTCAAAACAGGGAAGTGCATTCTGAAATAACCATAAATCCTATAAATGGCGGCAAATAAAATACTAATAATAGTAATAATAAGTCTGGATACATATAATTTACGTACTATAATATGTATATATCAAGGCTTATGATTACTATTATTAGTATTTTATTTGCCGCCATTTATAGGATTTGTGGTTATTTCAGAATGCATGGTTAAAAAATGGTGTTGGGATATAATATCGTCGTTTCAACATTCTGGGTTGGGTTTGGGTTGAGAAAAATCGACACAAAATATTACGGGTTCCAAATAGTGGAGCCAATGCCACCTCTACTACCTGCCTTTTCTTCGCACCAATAACAGCTACAAACGCCAATTTTTGATTTGGCTGCTGCTGCTTGGCTGGAGAAAATTGCTCGGCTCGTCTTTGCTTTGTACGCATTCAGTCTTCAGCATCACGCAATACGCAAAACGAAATTATTTATTATTATTTATTTATTTATTCAATGAACAACAATTAACTTCAAACTTTTCTTTTATCATCAACTACACAACGTTAACGTGTATATAAAACTACACTACTATGTACAGATAATAGCAACACTTACTCCAATACTCCAATCACCAATCTACAATATTGAATATTAACTGACTATTGACTTGTTAACTATTATTAACTTGTTAACTATCATTAACTTGTTAACTATTATTAACTATTACATCTCAAACAAAGAATTCAATGGTCAATTACTGAAAAAGAGATTACAACTCCTGAAATATTTATTGGCTAAATATAATTCATAAACCGCCTCAACTATCAATTTTGACTCAAATAAAGGGAATAAAAATATTTGGACTTTTGTCAATGGTTGATGGTAGTGTCAGTTGTCAAAAGTGAAAATAGAATTAATTTATTCTTCGTACAAGTGTCCAGTAGTCCAATACTTGGTCTCTTATAAAACGTACAACGTACTGACAACAAACACTTTTCAAAATTTCCAGCAATCAGATTATTAACTTGACATTAATTCGTGATTTAATTATCAGCGCAGCAATTGATAATACTCAATTTCAAATTGATAATAATATTAGCAGTTTCTCTTCATTTTTCATCAATGTATTTTTCATTTCAAGTGCGAAAAATGTTGATTCCTGGTTCCATTCCGTCTGTTCGTGGATGAAAAATAATAATGACGAAAAGGAAAAGAATTCATAAGTGGTTTGTGCTTTTTGCTCTGTAATACGTACTTGGTTACAAAGAAAAACTGACAGGAACAATGAAAATTGAAAATTATCGGGGACAATGATGTGTTATGCATAATAATGTGAGTTTAACGGGAATAATCATTTGACTATTTTTTGATTTTAACCAAATGTCTTGACTCTTTGTTCATGTTATGAAATTGAAAACTATTGAATCAATACTTAGATTTCTAAAAGTCCTAATATATTTTATCAGCTATTAAGATATGCGGTTTCAAAAGTCAGAGTCTAATGTCTGATATTTTGACATAATAAGTCGTGTTTTTAGCTCAGCCAAAATTTAAGCGATTACGTATGTACTGAATATTGACTGAAAAGATAATATGTTCCTTTAAATATAATGATTCAAAAATAATTATAAAATTATATTACTGAAAAGTGTGGAAAGGTATGAAGTTAGGTGCCAGAAATGTTCGATCCAGAAACAGCTGATTGATAAAACGCTTACATTTTTCAAGGCGATCAGAGATGCAACAATGACAGAATAATAATGTTCTAAGTATTAGCAATAATCTACTTGAAGACCATTTTAAGACTAATCAAAGACTTCACACGAAAATGCGGATTACTTTATGAAATAATCAAGTGAAAACAATTGAATAGTTGATAGTGACGGACACGATTTAATTGCATCGTGAATGAAAAAAAGAATTCAACTATCAAGACTTAGCTTTCAGTATTAACGTCTTTTCTTCTCCTTCTCTCTCAGGTCAGTATTCTGATGTAGGTCAAGTTCTGTCGTATTTTATAGTTCCATTTTTATCGTACTATTAGTATAACACAACGGGGGCGACACTAATAGTTGTTCTGACAAATCGCAACATTTGCCAAAGATTACCAGAATAAAATATATGCAGCATTTACCGTCTACGTAAAACTGAATGAGAATATTATTGACTGAACTGCTATTAAATCAACAGAAATTATTTTTTCAGCTACACTCGATCCGCAGTGGAAATCCCCAGACGAGTTACTAATTTAGATCAAAAGTCACTAAATATTTGTGCTTGGTAGAGCAGTACATAAATCAAAGCAGAATTTCGTTAAAGGAAAAGGATTTTCCGGATTTTGTTTTGGAGCGTCCCGTTTAAATGGAATTACCTGACACCTGGAGCCTTTGCCCAATTTCGTCAATTTACTGCATGGACTGATTCGTTGTCTTCTAATACTAAACTGAAGGGGATTATTGTAGGAAAACATTCGTGCTATTAGCTAAAGTAATCTATTGGTAAGACTTACGTTTTTCAATTACTTTTAAAGACTTTAATTCTTTTGATTCTAACACACCTAATCTGCTGCCCAAAGGATTATTTCAGAATAATCTTTGCCATCATGATTTGTCTTTTGCAGATGTTTGTGTGAATTGTGTGTTATATTTATACAGAGTTCTTTTTCACTTTCAGAACCATTTTACATTGCGGTGCAGTAGTTACGTTGCCTTTCTAATCACACGAACTTCAAATCAACCACATCAGAAAACCTTTAGTCCAAAATCTTGCAAATCTGCGCACCTTTAAAACTGTAGATGGTAAAAGTACCTATCTATTGCAACTATAATTTTAAACGCGTGGCTGTACCTTGAAATATTTATCTTCGTTAAACTCACGTACCTTAATCCAGACAAAATCTAATTTTCTAATTCCAAGTGTGTTTAAAATACATGTTTAAAATTCTTGTTACTGCTTTAACAAAACATTTCACTCTATATATTTAGTACTGTCTCAAACTAAAAATATTTGCACACATCAACACGATTTTGCAACATGAAGATGAAGTAAAGAATTATAGTGCAAACTTTAAAGTTACTCTATTGTAAATTATATTACAAACACACGAAGCGAAATTAACAGCATATACAACATAATATTAATTAGATGCCACTGAATGCAAAGAGGAAAGGTGACAAACATTAACTGCAAACTTTTTTCCCTGCCTGTATTTTTCAAATTTTGTTAATTCACTTACTAATAACCTCTCCACAAACAATCAACCATCAAGTAGTACTTGTGGAAATTTCTACAAAACTGGATATATTGTACCTAAAGATATTTATAAAACCGAAACACAAGACTCCCTTGAGAATTAAGCATTTCCGATTATTTTGAAACCGGTATTGTTGAACTTCGTCTGAAGAGAATCGTCTGCAATATTATTAGCGAGTAACATTGTTGACTCGTCAAAATACGTCAAGAGAAGTTTCCATGTTTCGAATTTTCATGGTAAATCAAACTTTTTGTTATTTTCGATCTTAATGTTGAGTTTAATTTTTTCTATAAATAATAAAATAAAACGTGATGTTTTATTTGAATGAGTTGGCAATGAATGTAAAATGTGACTAATGGTAGAATAATTTTAATGTGTAGGGTTGTTTACAGATTGTTTATTTTGTAAAGAATTCAAGGAGGAAAGGATGGATTTAGAATTTGGGGCTCACTCCTCCGTTTCCGTGCAAACAATGTCACGGCAAGATGGTAATCGGAGCAGAGCGGGGGATGAAGACGATTCTTCTACATCCTTCACTTCCGAGTCAGAGTCCGATGAATTGGAAGAAACTTCGCTTCTGAATATTCGCATTCCTAGAAAACTCTCAGTACTCGTCTTGGATGACGTTGGCTCTGCCTCAGATGTTGTTCCTATGTCCGTAGACACTTGTGAAGACTATTGGACTCGATTACATGACATTCGTGTTAGTGGATCGGTAAGAACAAAATTTAGTGACAAAATGGATTCCTGGTTCAGACAAATACAGAACTAATAACAAAGAATCGTTTTCAGCTACTCGAATATATTGGGCGCGGTAAAAGTATTCATGATAACGGTCTTGCCCAGTCTAATGTACCTTTGACTCCACTCAACCATTATTTTGAAATCACTATTCGGGATCCTGGAGATAGCTGTTATATTGCCATTGGTCTTGCTAGACGGGTAAGCTCAACTGTAATACTCTAGTCAATCATGGACTTACTAGTCACTGATAGTTAGTCTTGTAAAAATGTAGAAACAAGTTGCAAAAAATAACGTTGTTTACAGTAGAGCAACTTTTCATTGGGAACATTTTCATTTACAATTTGTTTTTGCACTTCACCTACATCTTTTTTTACTTTTTATAATGATGAAACACCTATTGAATGTTTTGGGGCTGTGTTGGTCGCACACAGGACTATCCCTTACACAAACATCCAGGCTGGAATCGTGGCTCAATAGCTTACCATGCAGATGACGGGAAAATATTTATCGGAAGTGGCGTTGGAACTCCTTTCGGCCCACGGTGCAATATTAATGACGTTTTGGGTTGTGGGATTGTCTTTCCTCTGAAATATAGTGATCCTGCTCCTGGGTATGATTAGTCTCAAATATTTTCACTCAATTCCTTCGAGACAAGTTTTAATTTTGTACTATTACACAAAGTAGATGCAATAATCTATAAAACGTCTTTTTCTTATTCTGGTGTCGGTTTTTGGGTTAGTGCCAAAAGTAATAGGTGGCCATGGGAAGTTGGGGATGAATTGGCTCCTCCAAAAGCACGCGTTCGTCTTCGACGTCGAAGAGATCGTGGTTACAATGTGGACAATGTTCAGGATCACAGTAGCGAGAGTGAGGATGATATATGGTGGAACAATCGTAATCAAGTCTACGAAGACAAAGTCAAGGTCATTAAAAAACTAAAAATATGTCCGTCCAAGTTGTTCTTCGGAATATTTATAGGGTCAATATTTTGTTGTTTGCCACAGGTTTTCTTTATGCGAAATGGGAAATTGCTGGGTATAAAAGAAATTCGAATTCCTAAGGGTGGCTTTTACCCGACTGTGGGTATGATGAGTACGAATGAAAGGGTGCTGGTAGACCTACATCCTCTTTCGGGCTAATCCTCCTGCTACATTCGTATTTGATGGAAGCAGCAGCAGTGGAAATATCATGGAGAAATGAATATTCTTAGAAATTAACATTTGTAATAATATTGGGCGTTAAGAATAATTAATAATAAGTGAGACACCCATTGTGAACTCCACCATTCCATATCCATCCATCCAGAAGAAGAAAGCAGCAGTCCACCCCGCACCAAAGCAGATTGTGTGTGAATAATATTATTTGTGTAATAATGTTAATGTAATCCTAAGATACGTGTAATATCTAATTAGTAGAGATATTTTGTTCCTGAAACTATTATTCGGAAATATCAACAATAAGAATACCGAAAACAAATCATCCTTCACGTTACCTATCTCATCATCACTTTATATGTCTACCTTCCAAGTCAGTTCATGAGCCATCGCATGAAATCCTGGAGGATACAGAAATATGGATTCTTCACGAAAAGAAAAACTCAAAAACACATCTGTTAATTGCACCATCCAACCAACCACATTCTGTGCGTGAAATAACAACCATTTTGTTTTGACGGAGAATCCATTCACAAAAAGCAACTGTGATCAGTTTGTGTGATATTAAACAAACTTAAACCATTATTATTGAACCATAATAGACAAAGCCAATGTATAAATAAAATAAGTTCTTCGTATAATTTACGGTGTCAATAAATCACTTGAATGTCTTTATTGTGAATCATCACAAATCTACATTCCAATTCGCTCATTCACTCTCATCCCAAGTTTTATGCACTTGTCATTAATTCTACAATTATTACTGTGATATTTATTCTCATTGTGATAGTCCCAATCTCCCATGGAGTAACAAGTATCATTATGACAGCAGCATACAGCCAGTTATTATTATATATTTATTATTATATATTTATTATATATATTTATTATATATATTTATTATTATATATTTATTATATATATTTATTATATATATTTATTATTATATAATTTATTATTATATTGCCCAGATTATTTCATGAACGAATCATTCTTGAAACTTATGAAGCCAATAAATATCAAAATTGTGTGCAAAAATAATTAGCACTCGAATGTTTAGGCTAGTTTGATAAGATAAAGATAAAACTGAAGATCTCAGCTCTTGCTTCTTTATTACTTATTATTATACGCTCTCTATAAGAAATCATTGAGACGTGTACAAGCGTGTAACAAGAAATGCAATTTGGGGGAGGGGTCTCAACGCCATTTTAAGCCAAAGATGCTCATTATACGAGTGTAACGCGATTTTTTTAGAAACTCAATTTTTATTTTGATATAAAGATAAATTGATTTTATGTCGAAATGAAATTTGATGTCTCCGGGTTTTTTTTGGTATTTTGGAGGCAAATTTTGTCTTTTGTCTTGTTTCTTTGAAAAATGCAATAAAAATATCAAGCTCAAGTGTGGAAAAGGGGTGTTGCAGAGGCATTTCGATTGCCCCTTCTT
Organism: Pogonognathellus flavescens; assembly: GCA_019776165.1. NCBI lineage: Eukaryota > Metazoa > Arthropoda > Collembola > Entomobryomorpha > Tomoceridae > Pogonognathellus > Pogonognathellus flavescens. Next base: position 13,363 of record JABASD010001400.1, read on the forward strand.
GATACGCCGTTGGGTGTGTATTATAAGTATGTGAATGAACTATTTATTTATTTATTTATTAGTGCAAACGAGACGACTGGAATGGACTGCGAAGAGAATAAATGAAGCATGAAAATAAAATTAGTGACATTCGGAGAAGAAGAAGAATGACATACTGACTTGTGTCTTTTCAAGGTTGGACTTAATAAGAAGCCTTGTCTTGTAAATTCTGCCCGGAGGGTCCAATCCGAACAATAAATCAATTTCAATCAAGTAACTGCAACTGATTTCCTCATTCAAACTTTTTCCTCTCCTCCGTCCCTTGACGCTTTCCGTCTTACGTCCATCCTTCATCAATCATCCATCAATTTCAAGAACGCGTTCACGACATCACGGCTCAACTTGCGTTTAGTTTATTTGACACAGGAGAAGAAAATGCAATAAATATGACCATTTGACACTCTCGCAATTTTAAGGGGAAATCCAAAAATAGATTTTAACCAGCAAAGAAAAGCTCTAACTCCATCCTCAACTCTACTACCTAAAGCCTTTTCTTTCCATGCAAATAGTTCTTAGGCAATGTTTCTATTTATTCAAACTACTGAATGAAAAGAAATGTGTCTACCCCGAGGGAACAAAATATACATTATGATTTAATTTAAGATATACAACAATGTTGCAAATCCTACTGAATAAATGAAAGAATGTACATAATGTAGTGATGTTATTCTTTGAAAGTCCTAAATAAAAATAGAACAATAAAAATTATATCGGTAGTTTGTGTTATTTATTTCCATTTTAGGACTTTATGAACAGTTTTCGAAAAGCATTCGAAAACAGTTTCAGACTCATCGTTCTAAAAATATCCTCCTCAGACTCAGAATTCTCAGTGTACCCCTATAACTTCTAGGCTATAACGAAAGTTGTATACCTCCAGTGCCCATTTATTGGCATGATGAGACTACTTCATTCATTTCATTGTGTATATTATACCAAGATAGAAATCCACAAACAAAATTAGAATAATTTTATTTTATATAAGGTTATTCTAATTGCTAGGAGGGAGAATTCTTTTCTTCCATTCACTTCCATTCTTCTTTGGCAAATGACAAGCTCTCCATTAAGTAATATTCCTAAACTGTCAAAATTTGCAGGTCAACAGTCAATTCCTGCCAAAAAAGGTACATCCAATAAAAAAAGCATTCGTTTTCATTTTCTAATTTTAATTTGGGCTTTAAGATTTGTGCATGAAAACTGATAAACTGAATTAGCTAAAAGTTAATATTACTATAAGCGTCGTATTTTGCAATGCCTTTGCCTTTATATTTGATTAGCTAATTGTTGTATCAATTTCTCAGTAAACTCATCGCCACGCCAAGGCCTACCTCATTGTAACCTTTCACCTTCCCATGCAAACAATCCAACATGAGCAGCAAAGATCTTCAAGTTGTATTAGAAGAAATGTTGACGAACAAAGTAATAGCTGAGGGTGAATTTCAACGTTTGGTGAGTTTTGCTTATAATATATTCACCCTGTCGTTTTAATAATTTTTAAAAAGCCATATCGAAATTAATGTGAAAATCTTGCCAAGGGCGTACCCAGGATTTCTATTTGGTAGGGGCACACAATAAATTTAGTGCAAAAGAGTCTGATATTCGCGCGTAGCGCGAAAAGTTAGAGCTTTAGGGTAAAATAAACCAAAAATACACTTAAGTCGCGCGTAGCAGGAAGGTTTTGCGTTTTTTGCTATTTTTTAGACATCTGCAATAATATTTTACTGATAAATTTATTTAATTAAATTTATTTAAATCGTAATTTATTATTTATTTTAGTGATTATTTTTATAACAACCATTTTTGACCAAAGTTAATATTAAATTTAAAACCGACGTGTCATTGTGCGAATAAATATTTTTGCGTTAATTTAATTTTCTGACAACCGTTTGAATGTCCAAGCAGAGTTTATATTTTGCAGAAATAAAGATACGAATGGGCAAGTAAAACAAATTAAGACTAACAATAAGTTGACACTTCATTTGAAGTCACGAATAAAGATGATGCTGTATTTTAATTAATAAAAAGGGAATATTATTAAAAAATATTCATGATTTAGGTGGACATTGAAGACTTGGCTGAAAGAGTGGCAGCAGCAAGAGAAGTCTTGTACGTAAAGCAGGAAAAGATCTCTGCTTTCTCTGCAAGGTTGGATGGATTGAGTGACCCAACCGAGAATGTTACTGAAGAAAAAGTTCTTAAAGCAGCACCGGCACTCTTAATAAAAACAGTAACCTTTGTTTTTATCTTGCTGAATGACCATTTATTTTTTATTTAAACACACAATTTCTTCACAACAATAGAAAACTGAATTTTTTATGACAATAATCTCAAGAAAAATTCTCCATTTTAATTTCAATGCTATTTATTTTTGTTACCAATATGGAGGACGTACCCAGAGGGAGAGAACTGGGGACATTTAACTGTGCTGTAAAAAAAGGTTATTTATTATTGCCGAACGACGTAAAATATTCTAGCTCCTCTCTGCTATTTTTTGCCGTTGTGCCCTCTAAACTTAAAATGGTTGTCTCGTACCCCTCCGTCAAGTCCAAATCCTGGGTACGCCCTTCTATTAATTAATGAAAAAGTTTGCAAATGTTTGAGCGAGAGCGTTTTAAGATTCTCCATCTGCAATAATTAAATATAATTTTATTGCATTTCTTTATTCAATCAACAATTGGTGAATTGCTCAGAATAATTGGGAAAATATACAACGACAATGTCATGTGAAGCATGTTATTCAATCCTTAACAAAACCAAGGGCGTAATTACGTATGGGCCCACCGGGCTTGGGCCCCCCCCC